>OMKZ01018741.1:0-11622 GCA_900302535.1 Neoniphon sammara
AATTTTAAAAATGTGTTTGTTCTAGAGAGGCTCATATGCAGTATTTGAAATATAGACCACAAGCAAAACAAACAAAACAGTTCAAAAACCAAGCTGCTCCTTAATGTTGACAGTTGTTGTTACGTCCATCTCACCCTCTGCTCCTCCCTCCAGGGCACCTCCACACACGCCTCCTCCACCCACCTGGCGATCCTGGACGACCCTGATGAGCCCATCAGACCCCACCACGGCCACCCCGCCTCCACCAGGAGCAAAGCCAGCAGTGTCCACAGCAAAGTCAGCTACCACGGCAGCCTGCACCGCTCCCGAGACAACAGGTTGGCCATTCTCACTGTCTGTGTGATTGTGAGCTTGAATTAGACGGACGTGTAGCCCTCCACTCTCTCCTCTCACCTCTTGTCTTCCTCCTCCCCTCCCAGGTGTGATGCTGTGGGTACCCAAGGTGTTGAGGAGCGCAGTTTCCATGGCAGCATGCCCTGTCTTGACCACCCGCTGTCCACTCACAGTAGCCTTCACCAGATAGACAGCCAATCGGGGCACGGCAGCCAGCGAGACTTGGCCGAGGTTCTGCCTACCGTCATCACCCATGGGACCACGGCAAGTGACAGCCAGGCTGCAGGGGATGATGGCACGAGTGCCTGAGAGGAGCCTGATGGGAAATTGCTTTTTCCATTGACAGGATGTTGTCACTTCACTGCCTTTTACAGGAAGTTGTTGCCCTTGATGACAGACACACCCTTCTGTTTAGCGTGGAGCTGTTTTCCTCTAAGAGGATGGTGAATGTCTTGTTCCAGTGAGTGCTGTGAGCAGCTAATGGCTACACGCCTGTGCAAATCATGTGACTGTGCTGGTGATTTTTGGTGTGGCAGTGGCAGTTCCCTCCTGGTCTTGTGTTAGCAGTGTGGCGAATGTCTAACAGTTAACCTGAATTCACATGGTTGGCAGCTGATTCCTGATTGCCTGACTTAAACAAGCTGAGCCAATAGGAATAAATTCACCTCCTCATTTTAAACTCCCACTAATGAGGCTTCTCAGATGTTATTCAGGGAAAGCTTTGGTTGGGCTCAGGCAAGCTTGAGCTCGCATCGGCCATGAAACAGACACTGACAAAAGGGGGGGGAGGAGAGGTCACCATATCTCCAAGGAGGAGCTGTGGACAAGAAGAATGATCACCTGCAGACAACTTCCTTCCTTATGAGGATGTGCACATGGAGGTCTGCCACCATATGGATGTACATCAGTCTGGTCTTGAGAGTCACTCAGCCAGTCGTGTGATATATAATTTTTCACATGCAGGATCTAGGCAGATAATCTTATGTATGTGAACACTGCCGAGTAACATTTTTGTAACAATCCTGAATGGTTTGCCTACTATTTTGGTATTGTTTCATATAAAATCTGACTTATTTCAGTCTCAAGCTTGACCCTCCTTGGTCTTGGTCTTGAGTGAGACTCTCATATTCTCAGTCTTGTTTGTGTTTGACATAACTGAGGGGTCTGGACTGCAGCTGTCATTATTGTGTGGCCTAATGTGAAATTGTGGACCTCTGTGGTTTAGTCAAATATTTTTATACTGTGAAAACTGTTTATTTGCTGCTTAAAGCTGCATTGTTTTGTGTGTGTGTGTGTGTGTGTGTGTGTGTGTGTGTGTGTGTGTGAGCGAGCGAGCGAGCGAGAGAGAGAGAGAAGCAAGTGTACATGTATCAAGTTTTAAACAGCTCACTTCTCCCCCCAGGTGGACAGAGAAAGCATGATGGAAGGAGAGATGTTTGAATTGATGGATGGGTGGGAAGAGCATGAAATCCTGTGAAAGCCCAGGATGTAAAGGGGTTGTTTTCAGAGTCAGGGGGAAGGTGATGTAATGTGGAGGTGGTAGTTGGATGGAATGAACTTGAATTGGGGACCTTTTATTCTTACTCCAGCTCGCTGCCCTGCAATCATCCAGAGCTGGGCTTCCCAAAACCATTTTAGCACTGACCCTTTTCCACAGAAGCATTCCAGAGTGTGCACAACCGTTCAGCCATATTCATCCACCCCACAGAGGTTTTGTAAAAATACTCATCTTTAAATGTAGTCAGAATATAGTTTCATAAAATAATTTGCAACCCAATGCAAAGAGGACACTTTAAATCACAGTTTGAATGGCTACTCCTCGAGCAGCTTAACCCAATTTGAGCTATTGCAAAACTACTTGTCCACCATGACCAGGTTTTCAACACTTTGTCCTTTTTGAAGTGGAAATTTTCTATTGAACTGAGCTCTATGTAAATGTAGGAATTTTAACCCATACCCCAAACTCAAGAGTTAGAGACCGTTTTTGCTAAGATGCTTTTGGGAAACAAAATGGTGTGTTACAGTCCAAATACTGACTAAAGGGAATGTTATGGCAAGACTAAATATTTAAAAAAGTCCTCAGAGTAAGAGTATTGATTTAGGATTACTGGCCAAGTCTTACTATATTATATTCAGTGTACATTTTAATCCAGATCCAGGTACACTTCTGTAGCTTTGTTCAGGCTGCATAAACTCTTGAGAGTGACCTAGAAATTAAACCAGATAACAGCACTCCTGTTCTGAGACTCCTATGTTACTTTATTAAAATGTTCACCAGTATACTTGTGTACTTAAACTATTAATGTATATGTTCAGTGCTCATGTTGTTGTTGCTTTATTCTGCAAAAATAGAACACCCCCCCGCCCAAAAAGGTGCAGATGATAAACTATATAGAAAAAAGAAAGTCACACTGCTTCTTACATTTGTGGTGACATTTATTTTCCATGTGTGGAATAAATGACAGTCAGTGTAAGGACGCATGTGGCTTTTTTTTTTTTCTTCTATAGCGCTTGTATGTTTCCCCACAACCTTTAAAACCTAGTCAACCTACCTCACCTTGCACGCTCAGCCTTCTCTGTACCCATACACGTTATGCACACACGAGTGATTGGATGCTTTTTTTTTTTTAATCTGTATTTTATAACTTGAACTAACCCACATTTTTGACATCAATTTAATGACCAATTGCCAGCGCATGTTTCAGAACAGATAAGAAATTCTACCCAAGCCCAGTGGACTTGAATATTGTAAAAACTGACTCATGGGCTATGGATTGATCATTAACTACACACACACCCCGTTATATCTGTGGTTCTGTATGTAACTGGCTGTCTGTCCGTCTGTCAGCTGGCTGTGTGATTTCCAGTCTACCTCTTCAGTTCAGACAGACCTAACTGACCCTCTGGCCTTGGATTCAGACACACCTGCTGCCTCTCTCCTGCCTTTCCGCTTTCCTCTACCCGCCTGTTTCATTTTCTCTCCCTGCCAACTACCTGCTGCAGCTGTCAACTCGTCTCCCTGCTTATCTGTTGTACCTAGATTGTCTCTCCTATCTGATGACTAATCTGCCTCACATCCTGCCTTCTGCCACCCATTTTGCCTCTCCGCAGTCCGCTGTGTGTTGCTGTCAATGTACCCGCGCTGATCTTTTTTTGGACCTAAGACAACTGTCTGTACTCTTCTAACTGCTTCCAAACACTGTAACCATTGTGCTTTTACCTCCAGCTTAGGCATTACACTGAGAGATGCAGTGGTAAATACCATACTGATACCCTCAAAACACTGAAGGGGAAACGGTTCACTTTCTGCACTGAAATATCTAGATATGCATATGGGACACCCAAGACTAATATTTGACACCAAAAGCCAGAGTAATGTGTCTAAAAAATAAAAATAAAAAAGGATACTCTCCATTTTCTCCATTTTAGCACACAGAAGTCTGTTCACAAATAGACTGAAAAAGGTGGAAAAAGTATTTTATAACATTTATTTTGTCTAATGACCACCGATGAATTGTCCAAGCCTCCACTATTCAGTGAAAGTAATTGGAAAATTACTTTCACTGAAAATACTACTGAAAAAGTGATATCAGTGTATTACTATATTTGATCCTTAGTTCCCATGGCAGTTCACGCAAGTCTGTATTTGTGGACTTTAAAATGTCTCCCATAGCCAGACACAAAAAAGAATTCTCCTTGCTTTCAGATTTCCAATATTGCAGTACAACTTTACCCAGTGATCCGCAGTACATGGAAAAGATCCAAGAGGGTTCACAACCACAAGAGTACTGTGAATTCTGACATTGAGTGGTATTTGTCATGAGTTATGATTCATTTGCAGTTTGAAATGGCAGTGACAACTTTTACATGCAGTTCAATAAACCTTTTTAAAGGACTTTTGTGCTCTTATTCTAAATGAGCTGACCTCATTCTGTAGACACCTGACAAGACTTCATTAGCCTCGCTGTCCCCATATTCAAGAGAAACTATACTTGTTCTTGTACAGTTGCAACTGTGCAGCTATTTTTCACTGGTTTACAAAGATTAATCAGTCATAGCCTGCATGTAAATACACAATTGTAGCCTTTTTACAAGTCACATTTTTCACTGCTAGTTTGCTGCACAGTAGCTTCCACACTGGCTACAAATTGCTAAGAAAAGTCACATTTTGTTCTATTTTTAGTCAGCAGAGGATGCAAGAAATGGTCTTGTAACACTATTATAGTGATAATATAGGATGCAGTGTGGTGTAGGTAGACTCCTGCTACCATGTTTACCACTGTTGTCAAGTGCATTTGTTTTCATCTCAGAACTGAACAGATACCACATTAACGCAGACACAGTGTAATTCTTTGTGCTGCAGATCTGTTGTTCTTTGCTGTGTAAACAAATAAAAGCATACAAAATCAATGAGGCATTAAAATCAGGTCTGTGCCATGAAGGGCTTTAAGTAGTTTTGTAGTCCTGTTTAAATGCATTCACATGATTTTTGAAACCAGCCCTGGAACCAGACGTACTACCTTATTGTTTTCACTTTCATATAATTAACTGGGTTCATTAAACAATATTTTACAGACTGTTTTATGTCAAATCTGCTCATTAATTGTATGAGATGAAGTTATTATACAAAAACATAAAAGTTAAAATGTTTAACAACAGCAGAGTGCTGGAGATGATGTCTCTCTGTCTCAGTAATGAAAATTCAATCGTTTGAAATGACAAACCTCACCCATCTTGGAGTTCAGGCAGACTAACACAAATGCTCAGTAACTGGAGGCATTTCCATGAGTGCACTGACCCAGGCTAGGCTGAGATACCTCTGCAGTAAAGAAAACATGAGAATGAGCACTTTATCTCTGACTAGCTCTGCTTTGAATGTGTACAGATGTAACGTGGTCCTCAAAAACCTGAATAAAAGATTCTTTGTAATTGTATTACCGTCTGTTGATTCTTTTTTTTTTTCCCCACTGGGGTCAACTGATTTGATCTGTTCAGAATGCGTGTGTGCCATTTCAAGCACCATAAATGCCCAACATGCTCCACTGATATAAGATATTCTACACACAAAATAGCAGCATGATTGCTGTGGCTTTATGTAGGGACTGTAGCAAATTATGCAGTTCTCCCCAACCTGTCCCCTTGGCTTTTTGCACATTTTGTGGTGCTACTCTAGGCATACTAGAATAAATTAAAAAAAAGGAAGTGTTGCATAAAATGTGCAAAAAGTCAAAGCGGGTAGATATTTTTACTGGGGTTTGTGATAGAAGATAATGAGAATAGTTAGAAGCATTGCTGCAGTAGGTGAAGCTAAATCATGAACAAGCTGCTTATTAATGGTAGTATCCTACAGTAAGTAAAGTGTCAACATTAGGCCTTACCAATTCAGCAAGCATTAGAAATTGCAGTTTGGACAGGTTAGAAGGACCAAGACCATCTTCTGAATATTTAGAGAAAATCCCCAAAAATCAGTAAACAAAGTGAGTCGATCAGGACCAGATTCCTGAGCGCTCTCGTTTCCTGCGGACAATGGCAGCTACGTCCTGTTTGAGTGAGGAGACGCTCTGCTCCAGCTGCTCTGAGAAGTCCCTCAGCAGACGGCCCTGCTCGTCCACAAACAGCCTCAACCCCAGCAGGTCGGACTCCTCCTGGAAAACATGCAGGACAGTGTACAACACACACACATAAAACGTCCCACAATTATAAGGACTGCCAGGGTAGATATGCTCCAGGGTTTAATATTAAAACTAGCTGCCAGTTAAGTGCAACTGAAGCTGTCGATTGCAAGTCTGTAAATTCTACTGGCCGTATTGCTTGGAAGTCAACCTGTGTGCACAAAGCCTTTTATATTCCATAAAGATGAGGCTTCACTGCAGCCCTGATGTAAAATTCAATGACTTTCCATAACTCAGAGCACTTTCATGACCCGAAAATATTATTGCTTTCTGATTTGGTAATGTTTTTCTGAAGGGGTAAACAGTCTAGCTTCCACTAATGTTGGGTCTGCTGGAGAAAAAACAGCTGGAAACCACCAGCTAATGCGATGAATATGTGAAACAAGTGGAAAATGCTCAGTGGTGTATTCCAGTGATGTGACCCATTTTTTTTAATTGCATGATATTCCCTGACTTTCCCTATCTAGACATTACACGGGACATTACAGGAACCCTAAATTAAGCAGCCAAAGTAGGTAAATTAGTGATATTTGGAGACTTTTCTGCAATCTGAGTTATTTTGTGTGAATTTTGTGCGTGTTAGTTACAGTTTGTGTATTGGTCTCTCTATAGATCCACTGGTAATTTTCCATTCTCAAATGGATTGGATAAATAAGTCTTTACTGTACCAATGCCAACATACACTGGGTCTGTGTCTGCGGAGGCGCTGCAGCTGACCCCGGACTGAGGTCATACTGTGGTAGAAAACCTTCAGAGCACGGGCAAACTCTGCATCACAGCTGGGACGCACCGACCGGCCGCGTACACACTCGCCACCTGACACATGCAGAGAGTGTGTGTAAAAGCAGGCAAACCACATCCCAGTTAGCATGCACACAGCAGTTGTTCACAAAATAAATCATGGAGCAAGGACATACATGTGTCAATGAAATTCATAGTAAACCTTTTTCACAGCAGTCCTTTTGGCGTGAAATAGCAGGTAAACACAGGTGTTACTAATGACATTAATGAAGGTTCTGTTCCATTTAAGTGCAGCAGAGTCTTTCCAGTGAGCCAGCATGAACAATAGCAGGACTCTGGCTCTGTTAGACCTGTGTTTACCCTGCTGTTCATGTCAAAATGTCTGCTGTGAAAAAGGTCTATTGCATAACTGAGAATCTTTTGTCACTAAATTATTCCTCTATGAATAAATTGTCAAAAGAAAGTGGTACTGCAGTTTCAATTGATGTTACGAAATGACTGAATCAAGAACAAACTGACCCCAATCCTTTTTGTGTGTGTGTGTGTGTGTGTGTGTGTGTTACCATTCCTGGCTGTGTTGAGTTGTTCTCTCAGAGTGTGGTTCTCCTTCCTCAGTGAAGCATTAACACTCTTCAGTTCCTCCAAGTCCTGCTGCAGAGCCCTGACTGAACAACTCAGCTCTGCAGCATCTACAGGCTGCGGCACACACATTCACACACAAACACAGATATGTACACATTGATTGCTATTTGGGAGAATTATTTATAGAAAAAAAGACAGGATTGCATACAATTTCAGCATGACCTATGTGGTATGGCAGGTGTCCTTACCACTATACCAGCTCTGAGCATCCCTGATAGACTGTGTAATGCTAATATTGTGTCTTTGAAGCTATTTAACAATTTATGTCAGTATCAAATAAGTATGCACTAAATTTACAGTTACAGCTAGAGTTGGCATTTAGCAGACGCTTTCATCCATCCAAGTTTCACTGCTAATGCATAGAGAGACAGTCGGTTCCAGAGTGGTGCACTATTTTTGAGCAGTGTCATACTGTCATATTGTTAAAAATGCTAGTTAAATAATGCTAAAATAGGATATGATAAATTATTCTGCAACCGTCACTCTTGCTGTGCTGTGAAGTCACAGTGAAAACAACAGATCGTCCCCTTCGATCAAAAATACAGACATCAAGCTCACCACAGTGCCTGTGTGTCCCGCCTCATCAATGATGAAGATGCCCTCTGTCGTCATCCTCACTCCCTCCAGGGACGACATCAAGTCACTGCAGCCCTCTGAAGGAATAAACCATCACTTAGCAGCAGATGAGAAAGATAGCTTTTCTCAGTGTTGTTCACCTAGTTTGACTTTATTTAATTTTTTTACATCCATTCTGTGTTTGATGTGTAGTAATTCTGACTGGGATGCGAGATAAATAACAGTTCAAAATTAGATGACAATCCCATGTCATCCCACCCCAGTTTCTCTCTACATTTCATAAAAGACTGAGGAAGACGTGATGGCAGTCGGAGTCGAAAAATCACATTCAATTTGTGCTGCTACTGTAAAATGATAAATTATATTGATGTGATGAGCATCGAAAGTATTCAGAACTGTCATGCAAAACATTTCAATTGTTTACTCAAATTTGTCCCCAGCTTTTATACCTACCTATCTCTTTATCTATATATCTATCTATCTATCTATCCTGACCTTGCAGGCCCCAGAGTTCCAGGACAACAGCGCTGCTCTGCAGGTAGTCCAGCAGTTGTTGGGAGGTGTGGAGGGAGGCGAAGTGAACCCTGTGGTCCAGCAGAGGATTGACATTGTGCCACACAGCTGGGGTGTAGAGGGGCTGGTTGCAGTCAAATAACCTGAAACTGGGGGAAGGGGAGAAGGAGAGAGGAAGTAAGAACAGACAAAAAGAAAGCGTCTTCACAAACTTCAACCTTGACCTCACATTGTCGCCATGGTTTGTCTCTATCTTCTACCTCTCCCTTTCAATCCTAATTTGTCCGCTTTTATACCTTACTATGCATTTCCATATGTCTCACCCAATTTGGACCCCTCTATTGCGGGCCTTTCTGATCCAGCGGAGGCCACAACACTGTTCTAGAACCAGCTGGAAGTCCAGTCGTCGACCCAATAACTCTGACGGGTCAATCAGGATGTCGTCTTCACCCAGTGGGCTGAAGAGCGAGAAAGCACACTTATTAATTCATCTCTATGTGTTCAGTAGTGTCATTAACAGTGTGTGTGTGTGTGTGTGTGTTTGTTGGCATAACATACAGTCCAGTGGAGGTACAGGGGACCAGCTGTGCCTGTAGAATGGCCTCCTCTGTGCCCTCTGACCCCAGCACCTGCAGACAGGAGTTGCTAGCTAGTTGTCACTTTGTATTCAGTCGCCATCAGACAGACAGTAATGTGCACAGTCATCTGTCAGTGCGCATGTTTGTGTATGTGTGTGTGTACCTCTAGTTGTTCTTCCAGAGCGATGCGGAAGGCTAAAGACTGAAGCCAGAGGTGAGCACTGCCCAGGAGCAGAGGCTCAAGTGGGTCCCAGAACGGGTCTTTATCTCGGGGCAAAGCTGCCGCACACGTGCCCTCTCCTGTCTGAGAGCAGGAACCAAGGAAGGGTGAAGCAGAAATGCAAAAACTGGTGATTTCAAATGTAAAAAGTTGAACTGTACCATAGCTGCCTGATATGCTAGTTACTTGGTATTCATTACTATGGGGAGATATTATACAAATTTTGTCCCATGTAGATGATGCCTTCAACATTAAACCCACTGTGAGATGCACTCATGGCACTGTGAGTCTTTGTCCTGCTATCCCTCTGACCTGTCTTGAATGAGTCTCTATGCATTGCTAACTGTAAGTCAAGCAGAATACATAGCTTTTGTCAACATTTTGTTTGTCCTTGTTTGTGGCTCCCATATGCAGCTGTTCTGAGAGTGCTATTGTGCTTCCCCCCTAGTCAGCATTCAATGGGAACTCAAAGCGGCGCAAGCAAAGCAATCTATAGGAAGGATCTTAAGTGTTTCCATCAAGACATTCTGTTCATGTTCTCTGAGCTATTTTCTTTACTTGTTCCCATTTTAGAAATATTTTGAGGCCTGCTGTTCTTTCAGAAGCAACCAACCCAGAAGCCTGACTCAGTGCACTGAGTCACTGCACTGACTGAAGCATCAGTGTAGCCAGTGAGTGAGTCGGACTCCTGGCCGATGAACAACCCGGAGGCAAGTCTTCAATTCAGTGAAGGTGCAGGCCAGTCATGCACAGTTGCTCGTGCATGAGGTGATTTCTAAAAGTGATTTGTAAAAGTGTATAGGGTTGGGATGTATTGAACATACATATGGAGAGTCAGACTTGACTCTTAGACAGAATATGTCAGACAGATTATGCTGCACATAGAGTTTTTGAAATATTCCTTTAAGCAAACTCTCTTTCACAGAATTACATTGTCTCCGCTCCGCTCTGCCTGATATTGCTGGTAGACTTCTTCCATCAGGAACTTGCGGTTCACAAACTTGGCCTTAGACCACATCCACACCTGGGGAGAGAGTGCAAAAACATTTAGATGGAGAAGCAAACACAAACCCACACTAAAAGTGCCAAAACTCA
The DNA here is from genome assembly GCA_900302535.1 of Neoniphon sammara. Lineage (NCBI taxonomy): Eukaryota > Metazoa > Chordata > Actinopteri > Holocentriformes > Holocentridae > Neoniphon > Neoniphon sammara. The sequence continues at coordinate 10,371 of OMKZ01018741.1, forward strand.
AGCTAAAAATGGCATAAAAAAAGCTGAAAATGGGACAGCCACCCATTTGCAATACATAACATATGTGTCTCTCTTCTTAATTGCCAAGCCCAGCTGGGTCAAGTCTCACATTAGCACCAGCACACACTGCTTGCATGTGTAAACTGCTAGATACATACTTTACTACTGAAAATGACTGGCATTCCCCTTTAGCTTTGCATGCACAGTTTAATATGTAGTAAATAGCGCGTGTGGCTGACCTACATGTTCTCCAGTGTGACTCTAAAAGGAATACCTTTTGACATTTTGTGTGTTGCATGTGTGTGTGTGTGTGTGTGTGTGTGTGTGTGTGTGAATGAGTGACAGAGAGAGAGAGAAAGAGAGACACCTGTTTGCTTTCCAGAGAGGTGACTCGGACAATTATCTCCTTCTGCAGATCATGGCCTTTTGAATCAGACAGGGCCAGGTTCTTGATCTCCAGTTTAAACTCCACCCCCTAAAGACACAATATCCAATAAGCAGTGATTACCCTTGAGACCGTGTTGAAACAGTGTTGGTTGATGTACAGACATGTCTCCTTGTACTCATGTAAAAAGAGCACAGTTTTAACACAGGTAAAGTTTAAGGTAAGCACATTTGAAAAAGAACAACACATTTGAAAAAGTATGCTCATGTGAGTGTATCTGCTTACACACAGTATGTGTCTGTGTGTTACCTTGCTCAGCTCCTGGCTCATCTGGTTGGCCTCAGCCACCATGGGCATCAGTTTGACGTAGTCATAGAAGACAGCCAGCAGACTGGGGTCAGTCTGACTGGAGCCAGCACTGGACTCACCTGAACACACACACGCACATGCTCATTCAACATGTTCAGTCATACTCAGTCATGCTCAGTCACGCCTCCCGTGTGACGTCCCATGACGCCATCATTCAAAGTGATGATTTCATCCTTTGGAGCTTTGTGATGTCACTGGCGGATCTGAGACGGGCTCTGATGGAAAATCCCACCCACAGAACAGTGGCTGTAGGCTTTTGGCAGCCAGACGCTTATTAAAAAATAAAAGAGTAACCTGACAGACTAAATAAGTCTTGATGTTTAATGAGGTTCACTTTATATTCAAACAAGGGCCAAGCAAGTGATGTGGTTGTTGTATTCCCACCTTTACTTCCTAAACACACACAAAGGGAGCGTTTGATTTATTATTCCCATCCTTGCCAGATTTTTGGACTGCCTCACCATCTATGATGTTGACTGTAACAAGTATGGATGGATG
>OMKZ01018742.1:4211-20212 GCA_900302535.1 Neoniphon sammara
ACAAAAAAAAAAAAAAAAAAAAAAAAAAAAAAAAAACAATTTTTGCCAGTTTGTGATTCAGTGACCAGTGTGCCAGTAAGAGGCTATGGTATTTCACAGCTATTTAGACAAACGGAAGCCAATGTGTCCTGTGTGTGCTCTGTCCTCACACCAGTCACAGTTTGGGTGTCTGCCCCTGTTTTCTGGTGGTCTTTGCCATCAGTGGCGGGTGGTCTCTTGGATGGCACTTCAGCTTGGGAAGAGATAGTGGGGTTTTGATAATGGGGGGTTTTGCCTGGTAAGATCCTCTCCATCTGTTCATCTCTGCCACACACTTCTTCAGCTTAGTATGCCAGGTTTTAAGGCTGTGTGCATGCTCCCTTAGCTCTGCAGCAGTCTGAGCATGAGTGCAGTATCCATTCAAGTAGCCTCAGGCCAGATGTGGAAGTGAGAGCCGAATAATCGGATTTAAAACCTGGGACACTTAAGTCCCTGAACACTTAAAGGCCACCTTAAGCCAATTTACCTGGCATCAGGGCTTAGGAGAGCCAATTTATTTCTTGGAGCGGAGCTGAGCGATGCTGATATAGTGCCCGGGTTTCTCTCCTGGGTGTTAATGGCACTATGACTCACAGGAGTTGATATATACATTAACCTGCCTTATCACTACTAAGAGGACTGGGAGTACCATGTCCTTGGTCATTGACTACCACACAGCAGCCATGAGGCACTAGTCATAACCACCATTTCTAACTACACAACCTTCTCTTATCTCTTTTATTTCAACCTTCATTGGCTGCCCAAATGTCAGAGAAGAAATCAAATACTTGCTCAGGGAATGTGTGAATGCAAAGCGAATTGACTTTTAATGTGCCTGAATGCGGTGGACTGTCAAACCTTGAGGAGTGTAAATGTGGCTGCGAGAATGGAATATTATAGAGTATATTTCTTTTTTCCAAGTGACTCCAGGAATGAAGATCTATATCGATCCGTTCACATATGAGGACCCCAATGAAGCTGTAAGGGAGTTTGCCAAGGAGATTGATATATCGTGCGTGAAGATTGAGCAGGTCATTGGTGCAGGTAATGGAAAAATCCTGATAGAAAAAATGGATTGAATAGAACATGGTAAAATAGTGTGGTTTTTAATTGATTTCAGAATACAATTGAATGCAGGAAAATTGTTTCCTTTTAGTTGCTTATGTTAGTCAGAGTTTAGTGATGCTGTTGCCTCTTCCATGTTTCGTCTCGGCAGGAGAGTTTGGGGAAGTGTGCAGTGGCAACCTGAAGCTCCCAGGCAAAAGGGAGATGTTTGTGGCCATAAAAACGCTGAAGTCTGGCTACACAGAAAAGCAAAGGCGGGACTTCCTCAGCGAGGCCAGCATCATGGGCCAGTTCGACCATCCGAACGTCATTCACCTGGAGGGCGTGGTCACCAAGAGCAGTCCTGTAATGATCATCACCGAGTTCATGGAGAATGGATCTCTGGACTCTTTCCTGAGAGTGAGTAAACTGGCTTTCTTCATTGTTTGTGTTCTGTCACTGTCTGCCATAGAGTGCTAAGCCATTAAGTCTGACTAGTTTTAACTTTCACTGTTCCAACAGAAGGCAGACAGACAGACAAACAAGGATTTGTATACTTGAATGTGCATACATAAACATCTCCTAAGGGTGCATGAGCAGAAATCAACAATGCTTGTATACATACACACACGCGCAGACACATTTGCCCAGTGATGCACTTATGCACAGCCACCCTAGTTCAAGTTAACATTAGTATTCAGAGCATTAATCATGTGCAATATCTGTCTCTCCTCTTTAGTTAGCAAAGTGTCCATCACAAATTCCTTAGAGGTAACTTTCTGTCTGTGCAATCACGCTGCACTATTAAGTCGCACATAGTGTCTGTCTAGCCCAATTATTGATTTATCTTCTATTTCTTCTCTCGTTATACTTTATTTTCTCTCTTGATCTTTATGATGGACTACAGAATAACAGGGTCTGGCTGGCTGTTACCGAGCCCTGCAGTTCTGTTGCCCTTTGATGTTTGCCATGTTTTTGATTTGCATTCACCCCACAGTAACTCCACTGCTTATTATGCAGAATGCGGATGCATATAGGAGCCACACACTTATTTTTCCAGACTCTCTGACAAAAAAAATATGCACTGCTCATAAGTTCATGGGATTTTGAATTTTCATAATCTAACCAGGGAAAGATATTCCAGAGATCCTACCGTCCCACATTCCCCATCTTCAACCCACATAAATAATTCACATCATTTGCAATAGTTAAAATGAAATGTCAGATGTTTGAAAATGATATTGGCTGTGAGATGAGAAGATGTTGCTGTCATACAGCCCCGCACCGTCTGTCATATGATGTCAGTGGAATAAGAACATGTTTCTGCTAATATGACTGGCTTTTCGGATGCTTTCATCCACTCTAATTGGTCTCTTCACATTTTTGAAGTGAGCAGAAAAGAGCTGCTTATTTATGGAAATTGGTAATATATGATCTTTGCCAAAGTAAAGGCTTATTTTTAGTTAAACTTCACTTTTAAGGATATGATGGGAACCCTGTGTGACACACTGTATATGTCTATACTCATGCCAAGACTCACGAGTGAATGCAAACTGAAATTTTAAGTCAAGCCGTTCCCTTTGCTCATGTAAGAATGAGAAGTGATGTCATGCACATAATTGCGTTGCAGAGTCAGTGTTTCATAGGTGCAAATATTTGCAGTTTAATTTGTTTTGAATAACAATGATAATGCACATCATACAATTTCCAGCTTCAAACCTCATATTGGCTAATTTAACAATTTAATGGTATTAGTGAAGCACTTGAAAATATTGCCTGCCTCTCTAAAAGTTATCATTTCCATCTCTTTGATCCCATCCCTGACAGTAAGCTAAAGGTTACTCAATACAAAGCTCTCAGAAGCTTTCAAATGTACAGTCTTTGAAAAAAAAAAAAAACACAAAGGTAGAGGCTACAGAAAAATATAAATGCCATGAAAACTCCTCCTCTGCGGATCACAGTGCAGATCAAAACCATCCTCTAGGAAGAAGACAGGCAAGCTCCTGTCAGCGCGCCGCTCCGACTGCTACTCAGGGTTCAGAAACCGGATCTCTATTTGCATTCTGTCTCTGACCTCTGAGACACAAAGCATCAGCTCTTTCTTGAATTTGATCTGGTGGGGAAGGGTGTGTGTCTATATGTAGATGTTTGCTAAACATATTTGACAGCGCATTGTGCTCAAAACAACAGGGAACCTCGGTGGCACCTCACAGTGACAGCTTATGACAACAATTGCTGACAGTGTCAAAGCCTCTAAACAAGGCTTGTGTCTTCTCTGAGGGAGGCAGGATTTGTGGGGGGTTATTCAGAATGGTCACTGCAGTCTGTACCTAGCTGCCTGCTGAAGGATTCACTCTCCAGCTGCTCCTGCAGAAAACCCTGCAGGGAAGAGTGGAGTTGGGATGGATAGATCGATCACAGCCGTAGTGTTATCTAGAGGCAACCATAAACACAGAAAGCAGTTTTAAGTAAATGGAAGCCTCCCTTTTATATAAAGCATTATTTTGTATAATTTATACTAGCCCTTGATTCATACAGCTCTACAAATAACACAATTATTTTGAGAAGAGATTCCCCTTTCTACTAAGCTGACCCCAAAGACTTTCAAAGGAAGAATCTTCCCAATTAAAGTATATGCAAACACAGTGCTTGGATTAGGTGGCGTCGTGTATTTGTAAGAAAGGTTTCAGCCTCGTGAATAATGCATGCTGCTTAATTGCTGTGGTACATGAGGAGGAGCAGCTCGACGTGAGGAGAAGCCTCCACTCAGCTAATGAGCAGCAAACTGTTTGGAAGAGAAACAGGCGAGGGGAGCAGTCACACAGACTGTTAATATGGCTGGTGGGATGGAGAGCCAACACCAGGCCCAGCTTGCCTGCCCCTCCCACTCCCTGTCCAGGCCGTGAGGCTGAGCTTTTACGTCTGTCCACACCCAGGCCTGTGCTCCCATGCTCAGTTCTCTGGAATCCTCTGTGTTCTCCGGGCCTCGTGGTGGGTGGTGGTGAGAGTGCAGGTGTGCACAGTTGGAGGCACACAGCTGCACTGGCTGCTCCAGACACTCCCCATGCATGGGGTAAAGCCCTCACCAAACTATGGAGGGGAACAGCTGTAGACAGCCAGCCAGACCCAGCTTAGCCTGGCCCAGCCCCGCCCAGACCAGTTGAGCCCAGCCAAAAGTGTGCCGTTACGATCCAGTCAGACTTGATGTACGAGGGCGCCACTACTGGGGGGAGAAATGGGTAGTGGAGGGGTACCTTGAGAGGGGCCTAAGCTCTTCACAAAGGCAAAGTATTGCTGTTCTGCACTAGTCCCATCAGGGTTGAATGCTCAGTAAGGCTTTCCATCAGCCGCCAAAAGTAAGCTTGACTGTAAATTGACTGAAATGGGTCAAAATTGACAGAATCTTGAATATTAATGATAAAATTTAGACAGTACAATTGACATATGAAAGCAAGGCACAATGAACAGACAATGTCTTTTAAACAGTAAGATGTACCGGAGTTGATTGACAACATGAAATTTGGTTTGCTGTTTTGTTTAAAATTTGTGAGAAGAGACGGAGTAAGTCACTGAGTGAGTCAAAAATCCAAATCTCCAAGATCTCGTCAGGTGCCATGATGCTACTCACAAGCATGCCTGTGACACTGAAGTATCACACAGGGGTGTGTGCTAACAACAAATCAGCAGGCAAGTAGAAAAGTATCACGAAATTGGCAGAGAGTGTGACTCTGTGGTGCCAAGGCATGAGTGGCCAGTGAGTTGTTGAGTTCTATGGGCTGTATAAAAATGGGCTGTTTTTGAAAATTTGGACTCAAAATCATGAAGATTTTTGATGTTCAACAGAAAATTGAAAGACTGAAATTCCTTCTGACAATCTTTGTGTTTCTAGCAGCTCCCCAAATCAGTGAATATTCAGTGTACTAAGAGATTTGAATATGTGTTTTCCAGCAAAACGATGGGCAGTTCACTGTGATCCAGCTAGTGGGCATGTTACGTGGCATTGCCTCAGGCATGAAATACCTCTCTGACATGAACTACGTCCACCGCGATCTGGCTGCCCGCAACATCCTGGTCAACAGCAACCTGGTGTGCAAGGTGTCAGACTTCGGGCTGTCACGGTTCCTGGAGGATGACACGTCAGACCCCACCTATACCAGCGCCCTGGTGAGAAACATTACCTTATCTTCAACACAATACGCCATGACACACACTCAAGTAGTACAAATAATTCTAAACAGTTGTTTTAGCATTTAATCAGCTCTTAGGGTGTGTTCGGGTATACTTACCCATGGTTTATTAAATATGACAGTGACAACTGTGCCAGACAGTTGAAACTATTATAAAATCTGTTGGATATACTATTGAAAGTCCCACTGAATTAGGTTAAATCAAACTCTGAAAAGATGTGTTTTATGAGACTCTGGTCTGACTCACACACTGCAGCACACTCCCACACTCCACTCCCTATCGGGACACACATCATCCCTTCACCTGTTCTTCCCCTCTTCCTCCGCCTCCTCGCTTGTCCAGTATTTTATGTACCACACTTCACTCCCAGGGGTTTTGTTATATCTATCTCCCAGTTTGGATTACCGTCAGTATTGTTGCTATGAACGCTCTCTCTCTCCGGAGCCAGGACACTGTGACGGTCAGGTTTCGGTCTCGCTCCCTCGCTGAGGTTGTGCCCTTTGTGTTCGCAGGGAGGGAAGATCCCTATCCGATGGACTGCCCCTGAAGCTATCCAGTACAGGAAGTTCACCTCTGCCAGTGATGTGTGGAGCTACGGGATTGTCATGTGGGAAGTCATGTCCTACGGAGAAAGGCCTTACTGGGACATGACCAATCAAGATGTATGTATTTTACTGCTTTATAGTCATGACTGAAATTAGATTTTTTTTCCTCCTGATAGTCTTTTCTCCCTTTAACACCTCACTATTCAAACGATGCCTCATAATGTACATACAGTTTATGCTTCCTGAATTTCATTACAGCCTCAAACTCCTTAGAGATCCATTTTGTCATTGTATCTGCTTTCCCTTAGCTAAACATAGGCTTTCACACATGGGTTTCATATGAAAATCCCCCACACTTACCACAGAGAGATAATCAGATCATTTGAAATGCACGGCAGTGCTCAGCGGACAATTTCTGCTCTTGACTGGAGCCTCCATTTCCTAGCTCCCTCTGGGTGGCGGAGGAGAGAGCAAATTATGGGGAGAGAGATAATGAAAATAGTTTCAAATTGAAAGTGAGAACACTAATGTGCTAAGAGGGACTGAGGACCTCAACGGTTATCTTATTAGCAGCTCCAGATAGTGTTTCTGCTCCATCGGGGTCCTCGTTTGGAGGTCTCATGAATGAGATTAATCTGGGTCTGAATGGAGCTCCTTTAATGGCCCTGATAATGAGCAGGGGATTGCGGGTCCTCGACAGAGGCATCCTCCGGGTTGTTCCACTCTGTTAACCATGCACCACCTCTGTGTGTCCCTTTACCAACAACACCACTGGACACTCACAGGCCCGGGCCAAGCATATCTTGAAGGTGGTTTTACAGATGGAGCATTAAATACTTTGTAAAGGCCATTGATGCCAGGCAGAGATGAGGTCATTGCTGGCAGAGCGCAAGTGGAGGTAGGAAGCTGTTGGCACAAGGCTCATATCCTTAATGAATCAGCTGGTCAGTTAAACTCTGCCAGGTTCACTTATTAAATCGTGGTGGTGATTTCCTCAATTCACGTGAGCATCTTGGGGCTCTGCAACTGAAGTTATTAACTGGTGTTGCTCATGTTCTTTGTCCATACACACACATATTTAGAAGATTGAAAATGCCTGCATGAATGAGTAACAGGACTCGCTTCTGTTAAGTATTTGAATGTTTTTCTTCCTTTGCCACTCCTGTTATTATTGTTGTCCACTGTTTTCTCATATTTGGTTTTTAAAGCTGTTTTGCTCCATGCGGCACTTCTTATCCGTCCTTTGAAACCCAGCAGCCCACATTTTCTCAGACAAAAATCCATTCTTTTTTGTGGTTATATATTGTCATTGGCCCACAAGCCCTTAAAAGAATTTTCAGCATCCAACCAAGATTATCCATGATCTGCTTTAGCGTTACCCACCATTGTTTTGAAGTCTTTTCTTCTTTACTTGTCTATTTCCGGTGGAGTATTCAGGGGGCGTTGTGTAGTTATATCACTGAGCATCAATTAGTCAAGTCCCATTCCCATCCATCAGTTGTCACTACCTGTTTCAAGCAAGACTCCGTGCTGCTAGTTGTTGTTCTTGTTAAAGAGACATACAGAGTGTGAACTTGACTTGATTAAGCAATAAAATGAGGAGTGACATCAGCTTTAATGTGAAGAGGGCAACAAAGAAATTGTGCGGTCATACATGCTAAAGCAGATGTCATTATGAATCTCTATCTATGTGTGTTTAGCCAATACGTACAGTATACTATACATACACAATACATTATAGTGTTGACTGTCTTTTTCCCTCTGGCAGTAATGCTCAGTGAAGCAGTAGCTTCACATGGTGAGAGAGGCGTAGATGATCTTGTTAGATGTTCAGTGGAAGAGAGAGCACTTGTTAAAACAGACTTTTAGCACATGCACTAAATCATGAGTGCCACGAGTGCCCATGTTTACCTCCAGTCATGCCAGTCACTTTTATCAACATAGTATCACCCCGCTCAAAGTGGAGCATCATTCACATACTCCACCACAACATATCTCCTATTCACTCAGGGGCGTCCACACAGCTTGAGAGGATGCTTTCCAATTGGATTGTACTCTCTGTCCTTTCCATCGATCCACCTCCTCCTTGTAGAGCCTCATAGAAACCCTTAGAGATCTGTGTCTCCCCCTGCAGGTCATCAACGCCATAGAGCAGGACTACCGGCTGCCCCCACCCATGGACTGCCCCAGCGCCCTGCACCAGCTCATGTTGGACTGCTGGCAGAAGGACCGCAACAACCGGCCCAAGTTCAGCCAGATTGTCAACAACCTAGACAAGATGATCCGCAATCCCAACACCCTCAAGGCCATGACCCCGTTATCTTCAGGGTGAGTGACAGATTATCTTCGTCTGATTTATGTTATTTATGTGTGTCTGCAGTGTTCGTTAGCGTAAATTGAATATACTGTGCAGTAGAGTGAAAAATCTTTTTTATGCCCTTCATTCATCCTTTCTCTGTCTCTCAATCCCTGTGTGCTTATGTGTGTCTGTGCGTGTGTTTGTGTTATTTCACTGTTTGTGTGTGTGTGTGTGTGTGTGTGCTTTATCTATGTATCATCTGTGTAGACATCCCACAAGAAATGCCTTGGGTTTGAGCATGATTGCACATTGATGTGGATAACATCTCCAACAATCTAATGCATCTGATTCTCTGTCAATGTAAAGACTGCGCTGCTCTCAACAGGAAATTCATGATTTTGGTACAGTGCCGTCCGTGGTGCAGCTCACGTTTGCCAAACACAGTGTCTCTTGTTTCTTCTGGCGCCGAGCGGTTATGAAAATGAAAGCCATTTGGTTTGATAGATCAAATCCCTCCCATGAATGCTTTAGGCGAATCCTGAATTGAAGCAAGTTGCACCATTTTCAAAACAAAACATTTTGAAGCAGTTCTGCTCTGGGTGTTAGTTTCCTTTGAAAGCCAGGGCTTAGTGATTTCCATTATCCCTGTCTGTACTTTCATTTGTGGTGGGGTGCGGGACTGAGGGCCAGATTTTCCACAGACACTGAGGGGATATATTGGCTCCCTAAAGCCTATCACTTCATTTGGAAAGTACACTTTATGAGAAATCAGCTTGGAAAATATTGGTTCATGAGTAAGGCCAGAGGGATTCTCTTTGGTCCCGTCTAGCCTTTTGAAAATGTAATGCAATAATTCATATTTGAATCATACGCAGGTGGTCTGGACTGAGCATGATGTTAGACTTTTGACTTTTTGAATCATCAGCATTCACAATAGATCTACTTCTTTTTTTTTTTTTTTTTCTTTGCCTGTGTGTCTCTGTCCCCTCCAGTGTTCATCTCCCTCTCCTGGACCGCAGCATCCCAGACTTCTCCAGCTTCAGCACTGTAGACGAGTGGCTGGATGCCATCAAGATGGGCCAGTACAAAGACAACTTCGCCAACGCGGACTTTACCACTTTTGATGTGGTGTCCCAGATGACCATGGAGTAAGTGCTGGTGACGCTCTGGCACTCTGGTTCTGATAAGCATGAGGGAAACAATGATGATAAGAGGCAGGTCTGCTGTTCCAGAGGAGACTCATATATACTGAAAACCTGTGCGAGTGCCAGACTCCGCCTCTGGCTCATCGTAAACCTGACTCTGGCTGCGCTGCATGTAATTAGCAGATCGTAATGTTGCAGCGGCAAGCCCAAGCAGTAGGCACAATAGCTCTAAGCCATGACAGAGCCCTTTATTCTCTGCCATGTGTTTACCAGGCCTCTCTTTTACCTCAGTTAAAAGGATTGAGAGGGCAGACTGGAATATGTGGTTGGTTATGTTAGATGTTTGGAGAAAAAAATGGTTATGTTAGATCTTTGGAGAAAAAAAATTCTTGACTCAGAATAATAAATCATGTCAAGAATGCCACCTATAAAGACAAAGACATACTGTAGACAGAAACATAGCAAGTGTTTATAAAACACAAGACTATGTGTTTCACCTCCTGTCTACAGCTAACAATATCACCAGTCAAAAATTAATCCACAGAAGCCAGCCTTTAAGTACTTTGAACAAAATAGATTATTATGTGTAATCCAATAAGGCTAAGTATTATTCAGACTTGAGGTTAAGAGACTGAAATTCATTGTCTCGTTGTTGGAGAGGAGATTGTGCAAGAATCAGTGACTAAGTCATCATGTCTGGAACTGAAAGGAATTACCAGCACTCTGCCTTGATCAAACTTGTGCTGCTGTTTTTGCATGGTGTGTGTGTCATCAAAGTTGTGCAATAAGCGTTAGGTCATTAACAGACCCGGGTCAAAGAGTAGTTGGGAATTGCATTAGCAATTGTTTTATACCTACCGAGATTACCAGATGGGCGCGGTTTAATATATTAGCACAGTTCAAATATGGTCAGGGGTATTTTCCGCAGACACTGTGATGATCTAAACACTGGGGTGTGGCATTTTGAAAATAAACCTGACTGACCCACCATAGCGCCACCACCAGGCCCACAGAGCCCTCAACTTCATGCTCAATATCTCAGACACTGCTCAGTCAATTTTGATGCTTTAGGCAGTGGTGCATTTTTACATTAATATCCGAAAAAAAATAAAATAAAAAAAATCCCACCCAGGGCAATTTGCACTAAACGTGGGGCATTGCCTTGCTTCTCTCTCGCTCTCTCTCTGTCATCACAGTGATATCCTGAGGGTGGGCGTGACGTTAGCCGGCCATCAAAAGAAGATCCTCAACAGCGTCCAGATGATGCGGGCACAGATGAACCAGATCCAGTCAGTGGAGGTTTGACCTTCCCGAGCGGAGCAGAGGGAAAAGGGTGGTTGGGATGCAGGGCTCTGGGTGCGGAGGATGGAGTGGATATTTTTTTATTTTTATTTTTTTTTAGTTTTGGTTTTTGTTTCTGTTTTCTTTTTGTTTTTTATTACTTTTTTGCGTGACCGTGTATCTGGTCCTCCTGCCAGACCACCGTTCATCCCCAGCTCCCGTTTCCACTCCTCTCTCCTCCTCTGTCCCCTCACCCTAAGTCTCCCTTCATCCTTGGGAACAGCTCTGGAGAGTTGTGGGAAGTTGGTCCATGTAATGAGGCATCAGAGGGCCTACAACCAGCCTGCCTCGGAGCCAGGAACATGGAAGGTTAGAACTGACCAGCAACATATTTTTTCAATCTTCCACCACTTTTCATTTGATGTTGAACGTTTATTTTTTTTTTGGTTTGTTTGTTTGTTTGTTTTGGATATTTTGTAAAGAATTTTTTAAAGAAAAAAAATAGAAAAACTGAGAAAAGGCAAGGAGTCTATCTAAATTTATAGATGCTATAAGGTTGTACACTAGATGAACTGAGTAGGAAAGCTACCCTTTAAAAGGGCAAAAAAAGAAAACAAGGAAAAGTTGGGGGGACAAGACTATACTCAAGAAGGTGTGGATATCTTCTTTGTCGTTTTCATTTTGGACATCTCAAGGAACGCAATCTTCTGTCGTCTGGTGAAAAGGCAAACGGCAGAGGAGATTGAGGGACCTGACTTGCACTCCCAACCATTTCCCCCACGAGGAAAAAAAAGAATAATAAAAACCATGAAATGGACAACTTTTGGCATAGACTGATGCCGTAAATGAATTCATTCAGACTGGTGACTTACAAATTCAAATCAACACATGGAAAAAAATCTTTTGTTCTCATAGCAAGTAATTTTCTATATTGTGTGAAATTTTGTGATGAAGATTCCCTCTCACCATGCTTCCTCTCACTATAGACAAATGGAAATTTCCGTCTTCTTTCCTCAGTGAAATCTTCACAGCCTGCCAAATGGAACTCTTTCCCTTTTGCACCCCAGTCTTGATCCTGTACATATCAGATGCACCTGACATGCCAGAACACGACGACTCAAGTTATTATAACCCTAACTGATCAGTTCATAAGCAAACGAATTGACAAAAGGGTTGACTACAGGGAGGATTTAAGTTGTTGACACCATCAATTTATTTCCTTATTTTGCAAAAGGTAGTGGTGAAGAATAAGTGTAAAAAAACATACTTCCTACGTAGACTCATAGGGAAAAAAAAACAAAGGTTTTTGAGTGATTCTCCCTCTACTGTTTACATTGATTGACTGAGTGCACACACAACATGTCACATTATAGCATTTCCCCTCATGTTTTTCATCTGGTACGTCTGTATGTGTGTGTGTGTGTGTGTGTGTGTGTGTGTCTGAGCACACGATCTTGAGTGCATATGTGCAGACGTTGCACAAGCGTACCGCGTGTGTGCACGAAGCAATTGCTCCCAAAGCATCGGGGCCGTGTTTGATGGCATGCTGAGAGAGTGATTAATTTCACAGCGCTTTGATTTGCTACAATTACTAGAACTCTGTTCGGTAAGAACTTGGATTTGACACACTTTACAGAGCATAATGTGCTTACATTATATTTAGTGTTTTTTTCTTCCAGTTTTCCTTTTTGAAAAGACATTTTATGTTGAAGTATTGAAGTTTTGATACCATACATGGTCATTTTACACACAGTCATGAAGAGACATTTTACAATCAGGCATTTGTGAGCTCTAAAATAAAAATACAATGTGTTATATTATTGCAATTATTGATATTGTTGAATTATTATTATTGCTATAATGAGGTTTTTCTGCACTGAGTCTGCTGTTTGACTCCCAGAAAATTCTCTGGATCTTCCATCTTTGATTTTTTTTTCTTTTTCTTTTTGTTCTATTATTTTTTTTTGAATGAATCATGTTGGTGCACAAACCCATGTAGATAAACAGATCAGCAGTGCATTTCCCTGTGGTTTTTTGATTTCATTTTATAGACAGTATATGCATTTATTGTATGGTTTTCTGTGAAAAATACTGTCTAATGAATGGAGAGCTGTCAATCATTGTGTTGTCTTGGGCAACCTGGTGTTAAGGCTTTTGGAGGAGGGAAAACGAAGCTCGGAGATAAACGAGGGACAGAGTTGGTCCTCTATCCAAACCCCTCCTCCTTTAACCTGATCCCCTGGAGATGGTGAATCAAGGAGTGTATAAATACAGCCAATGAATGATATCAGCACTGCCGAGGTCCTACTGGGCTCAGCTCTGAGACTTGACAGCCAGACACGGACATCCAGCTGTGATCCATCGGTCAGATGTGTCCGGCCACAGCGGGGGTACCACACCCTGATCACAGCCACTCTGTCCCACCACTGATTCCCTCTCTATCCCCTTGATCACAAGCCCCCCAGCCCCCTGTCTGCTGCTCCCACTGATCGCCACAGTCAGCTTTCAACTGTTGTTCGGCGTCGGCCATTTAAAACCGTCAACAGCAGCAGGTAAAACTGACACCCATACCTTATAATATCAAATCAACACAGCAGTGGTACCTTTGTTTTCCCTTTGGGCAGTGATGCTGCACATTACTGACGATGTAAGAAAAGGTTCCTCAAGACTGGATAATCTGGAACCTCTTCCATATTTGCAATCGTAAGTTCTTTATATGACCTTTTGTGGTTCTTTCTCCTCTCTGCATCATCATAGAGTGTTAGTGCCGCAGCCCTGGTTAAAGACAGTGTGAAACCTCAGTTCCCATGTCCTGCTGTCATCCTGCCTTTTAACACCCATTGCTGTTCAGAGACCTGAAACGGGCACAGACGTAGGGATTTTTTCCTCTTCTCCCGCTCCATAATCCTCTCTTTGGGTTTCTCATCTGCACTGCAACACGTCACAATGAATATTTCAGTGGAAGCTTTATAACATATGAAACCGGAGGAGGAGAATTGCAAGCTGTTAGTCAAAGCTGAGAAGGGAGTGAGAAGTGATGCTGTGACCCAAAATGCCACCGATGCCAACACGCAGTTTTGCTTTTGAAAAGAGCTCAGACCGTCTCCCTTTCCATCTGACAGTGCTTAAATAATTAACAGCACATCAGTGTAATCTAATAAGGCTGCGTCTGTATGTCTTCATACTGTACAAGTGTACCATCGTCAGGATAAACACTTGCAGTCACTTGTGTTCATGAAATCAAGCTAAGCTATTTACACAGGGCATATGTTTGTGCTCAAGACTGACATGCAACCAAGTCTTTGCTCTGTGTCCATTACAGCTAATTTAGATGCTTGTCCATGGAAGCTGCCAGGACATTGAGTTATTAATCAAGTGATTATCCTTGAACTGTGCTTCAAGGAACTGTTCATTCACTTATAGCCAGGGAGCCAGGGTGGACAGGCATACTAATTGACGGACACAGCGGTGAGCTTGATTTTATCTTGCATACTGTAGATATTGTTGATATATTGTTGCCACTGAGAAAACACTTCTAGGTCTTGTCGCATTCCTCAAAAGGTAGTTTGTTGCTTTCCATTTTTTCCTGAGGACTTGAGTTGGAAAAACCTTTTGATTGAATGAGTGTTTGACAGTAAAAACTCCTTCCCAGAAGCTGACAGCACTGTGTCAAGTATTTACGTATCTTTTGAACTTGATGGCACCAAACAATTTCGCTGACATCCTCGCAGTTCACCCTGAGCTACGAGCAATGGGAAACAAAGTTTCTATATTTCTATCGTTTGTTTCAAGGGATTACCATTCCTTTAAAGAGCAGCGAAGCTTCTATTTTACACACCAAAGCCTAAGCCATGAAAAAAGCCCCATAAGCCCCGAAGTCCAATCCTAAACTGTTGAATATGTATAGAGTAAAATAATTAATCTATCCAGTGTGGCTCTTATGGTAGGCATATTTCTAAAATATATTCTTACTCCATGTGGGGATTTTTAGCATTATTTTTTTATCTATGTATTTGGTGATTATGCCTTTATCGCCTTTATAAAATTTGACTGAAATTTAATTGCAGTGAAATTACTGGCCATTACTGTATAAGAACTGTAAACGGTTTTCATTGTGCAGAGGTGGAGATAAAGATATTTTACACTGGATCATTGGTAAGCTGAGTTCAAGATTTTTATGTACAAAAGTACTTAAACAATGCCCTACTATGTAATTTCAGCTGCATTTTTATGCTTTTCTAAGAAGTTCTTTTCTGCAATTCCCCTCCAAAAGGAAAAGTGCTACTTTCAACCTTTATTTCATAACATTTACAATAGTTACAGTGTTGTTAGAAGTTTTCAGTATAGTGGCAAAGTATAAATAATGCAGTACAGATCTACACATGCAAATTTCAGTCTCCCTATGTATAAAGCCTCTCAAGTGTCTCCCTTAATTGGAAATGATGTTGATGCAATGTGATCATGGCTTTGGTTTCACACAACACATGGCGAGTCCAATCATCAGCAAAGCATACTTTCTCTTCTTACATTTGTGAAGCAAAGCAAAACCATTCTGACGTGTTGATTCACTGCACATTGAGCACAGACACCTCTACCCTCACTGTGTGCCAATTTTTGAAGGACGGAGGAAAACCGTTAAGTGTCAGTGTTACAGTTACATGATAGTGTGCATAAACACAAGCTGTGCCAGGCTGTACCCACTGGGCTGCGTTTGAATGCCGCCCAAGTATGGTCAGAACAGAGGTCTGCCTTTCCTTTGTGGCAGACGGCACGCATAGAAAATGGCTCCTGTTTAATGGCTCCAGCGTGAAGCACCAGAGCTCCCTCTACTGTTGTGGTGGTCAGAAGTAGTTTGCCAGTGCTGGATTTACATGTTTAGGCACTGACGTTATTCAGAGAGACGTTCAGTGCAGGAGCAGGCGGGGCTTCAGGCTCAAGGACACTTCAGCAGGCTATTGACGGACACACATTGGCTGTTGCTGGGCTCAAACCTGTGACCTTCCCACTATAGGATGGTCTTTCTAACCGCAAGGCCACCCTGCCACCCATGTTCCCTATGACCCAGTGCTCCTTTATGTTGGCCCCCACCCCCCACCCACTCTGGCTGTTGGTAAGCGCAGGCCTGTTGTGGCCCTCGCTATAGACCAGTGCCGGTTCAGACCACTGTGACTTCCGTGGGAGATCCTGTATTTCTGTATAAATGTATATTGACTGTAACCCTGTGAATGATGTAACAATTTCATTATTTGTAATATTGTCATTGGTTTATTTTCTAAAAATGGAAAGCCCAACTTGACTCTCCTCAATAAAAAAAGAGATCTGTTATAACACAGTGTCAAATGGTTTATTTATTCACTTTGTTGTCTGTCTTCTTAAAAGTATAATTCAGTATTTTATGCTGCAGTGGTGCTTTGGCCTTTGAGTTTTTGTTTTATTCACATAAACATGACTGAAATGTGCTTTTTATGTTGTTTTTATTAA
>OMKZ01018743.1:0-16396 GCA_900302535.1 Neoniphon sammara
ATTTTAACTTTAAATCTCAACGTTTTTCGCACAAAAAGGTCCACAGTAGCTCACTGGAATTTTCAGAACTGACCTAGAGAGGTGTTGTTTCCATAGGGTTGTTGCTAAGCGTAGGCGGCAAGCTGCAGGTGTAATGTTGTATTTGTAGGGAAAGAAAGAAAGAAAAAGTTTTATCTTTATATCTGCTTGAAGAAAGACCGAGAGAGACAGACAGAAAGACAGACAGAGATTGTGAGGTTAAGCAAAATACAAATTTACACTTTTGGAATTAGCCACGTTTTCCTTTGAGGTTACAAGAAACTATTCAGTGCCAAATGAACCATTTCGACAAACAAAGATGGTAAAACCAGAAGGCAAAGGAAGAATTTACAAAAACAAAAAACTCAAACATGCACTGCGCCTGCGCAAACCCAAATTTCCGGAAGCTGACTTGTCAGTGTTGTTTTGGAAGTTGACAGGCACGTGAGCCACAGTCGTCATCGGGAGAGCGAATTGGCGACATGGCGGCTGATACTCTTCCTAAGGTACTGAAAAATATGCATCTGAAGTACGTTTCTGTTCAAAAGCCTTCCTGATCTGTCGAGATGAAGTAACTGTTTACCCGTGGCACTGGCTCTTCTGTCAACACGATAGGTTACCAGAGGATCGCTGACGAGCCAAGTTAGCTAACGTTAGCCACTAGCAAGCTATGTTGTGTTAGCTGCACAACGACATCAGCCCACCACCCTCGTACAAGAACATGCCACGAATGCATACCAGTGCAAGCTTTAGCTAGTAACACAGCCCTTGCAGCTAACTTCTGTGAACTGACGGGTATACCCTCTCGCACTGTTGTGTTTGTAGAATATAACCTGTAGGTTCCTACTTTAAATAATAAGATGTAACACTGGAATTAGCTTGTTAGTTTGGAAGCTAGCTAGCTAACGTTAGTAGACACAGTGGCGGTCAGCTACTCAGAGTCCGTTTAACTACCACCTTGAGTTTTTCCAGTGGCAGGGTAGTCGTTTAAACAAAAAGCAAGGTCTCACTACACTTATCCGCAATACTTCAATTTGCTAGTGGTTGAAATTGGATGAGTATTCGCAAATGACTAGCTGGGTAGCAAATAGCAAAGTTTTGCACTTGGCTCAACCTAGGCGGTACTGGCACTGAGTTTCTGGGTATGAATTAAGTATATGTATAGACAAGTATATGCATGTCCTTGTAACTACTTGCTGGTAACAGAAATAACTTTCTTTCAGGTTATATATGAACACGAAGGAGTGTTCATACATTCAAACAGTGATGATGACGGCCTTGAACAAGATTTACTTCTTTCAGGGTCCCTACGGATAGTTGATAAGGTAATGCTAACGTACATGGTCCTGTCTGCTCGCTATATTTGTGGATCACACATGGATATCACTTGATGTTTTGAGGTCTGCATTTATTATGTTTTATAAGTTGTAGAATTTCCCATAAAATGTATCACAGAAGCTATCCAAGCTACATTAAAATAAGCTATGTTGATTCTGTGTTGTTTGTAAAGAAATAAAGTGATGTAGAATTGTGAGGCAAATGAAATTATAAAGGCTACAATAAAGTCAACCAAACATGGAACAGTGGTTCTGTATACATCACACATGTTGCTGGTTTGCTGCATGCATGGTATAACCTGTTCATTGCATTATCTTCTCCACACTGTCAGGATGGTGAAATCATTGTGGAGTACAGACCTTTGGAAGACACTGTTGACCCATCAAACATGCTGTGTGCTGGCAAGGTTTGTCTCAGTTTATGTTGTTGGTTTTTCACATTACAGTTCATCTAATAGCTTATGTTGTTTGACTGTTAGACAACCATGGATCTCAGTGCATTCTTTGTTTCAGGGCATTTGAAGGAAATGAAACCTTTTCAGCCACTAACCACAGCTGTTGGTGGTCTCCAAAATTCAGCCTCCCTTTTATTTTTACAAGGCAAATGTATTTTGAGAATGCAAATGAAAGTGGAAATGTTGCTTAGTCACCTGTTCAGTTGTCTGGTAGAGTTCCCAAATTCCCACCAAGCCTAGTAGCATTTGAGTGGTCATAAATTTCTATCACCTGCCGTAGATGCTACCAGTTTCACCTCTTTAGATTTGCCATGCCAGACATCTGGAACTTTATACAGCTCAGCAGAGATGGTGTACCCAATTAAGCTCCCCTCCCCATATAGATTTTTAAAACCTGAAATGGAATAAATTTAAATAAAAGTAATTTCTGTGTGCTTCACAAGGACTCGAGCTCTGTCATGGAATGGGCCCAGTGTTCGGGCGAGAGGTCTCACCAGCTGCTGGAGACTCAGCAGAGCTATGAGACAGAGTGGGATATGGTCAACGCCGTCTCTTTCAAGAAGAAACCCTGTGCAAATGGAGAGGGTGGGTTTTCATAAGCTTCCTCTGCCACATTTAAACACTGTTAATATCTGCCAGGTGTGAAATTACCTCCAGCCGGCAGCAAAATGCTCCTAAACTTTGGCAGTGGTTGGTATAATGGTCTACTCTGCCACCCACTTTGGCAGGTAATCAAGTCCAGTAAGTCCAGTTTATTTAAATTGTACAAAAAACTACCCATAATGCTGTTTATCATTAAAGAATGGTACAATAACACAAAATGACAGAAACAGATACTGACAAACATGGGATGTTTGTAAAATTTCAACTTACCTTCTATGTTTACCACTTTATTGGGGTGTTCAAGCGCAGTCTTCCCATATATAGAGTATTTCCAGCTGTATTTGGAGGCAGTGTTGGTTTTGCTGCTGTAGTTACTGTGTGGTGGTGTGAAATAAGTGAGGGAAGTCTAGCAGATAATGAGGTAAATACTGGACTTTGGGACCCACAATACATGCGTTTGGGTTCAGAACTCTTGAATTATGCTGCATTTAATTAGGCTACATACAATGCATCATTTAATTAGGCTATTGATTGATTTATTGGTCATATTTTCTGATTCGCACCTTGGCCGACAATATTTTTATTTTTCAGACAACTACATGATTTACCATCCAAAAAACTGGCATGTAAAAGCGCCAGGATGCTAAGCGTCTCTCTGGCTTTGTTTGGGATCTTTCATTCTCTTTTCTCAGGCGCCCTGAACCACAGTCATGAGAGGAGCAGGTGGGCGTTCTCCTTCAGCGTCAGTGACCTCAGGTCCATCACCATGAAGGAGGAGGGCTGGTCCTATATGGTCTTTAAGCTGAAGGAGTCCTCCACCTCCCTTCCGGCCCTCCACTTCCACCAGGGTGGCAGCACTGAGTTCCTGGACAGCCTCAGGAGATTCGCGCTGCTCTGCGAGTGAGTAGCACAAATCAAACTGTGTCTGTCCTCCTGCTTTCACCGCTACAGCGCATTTCAGTTTGACAAGCGTCAGGTTAGGAGGCAGATTTTTCTTTTTCACTGGCACACTGAACGTGGTTATAAACTGGCTTTTTGATTGCTTAAACATAAGAGAAATACTATCTGGAAAATAGTAACAATCTACAAAATTACCCATAATGATGTGCAACATGAGCAATGGTAAAATTAACCAAAAAAGTCAACATGTCATCTTTTCACTTATTGCATGCAACAAAATGCAGCAGAGTTGGTATGGATAACACCTGGTTAGCTCTGTTTATGTGTGTGGGTGTGTGTGTTCATCGTAAATCAGATCAGGTGCATGAAATATTGCATGCTGCTGCCTGTGTTATAATTATTGACCAGCAGAGGGAACATTAATTTCCATTCAGTCTGCTGATGTACAGTATTCACCCTTCCACACACAGGAAGACTGGCATTTTAGTCAATTTGAAGTTTGAAGATGAATAAATCTTGCTTGAAGGAGGAATTAACAATTTTATCATTTTAAAGTATTATGAGCCAAAACACATAGCTGAAACTCTTAATAGGAAAATTGTCTCTAATTTCAGTGTATTCTACTCACTCAAGGATATTTTGGTTCAAGTCACCTGTTTTGCCTGAGAGGTTTCCTTATGAATAGGAATGTAATAATATACCCCTTCTGAAACATTACAGATTTTCTAGTATCATTTATATGGTAATTCAAGTGATTTATATGCAATCGAAAGCCGTGGGATTCTCAGTCTCTACCCATCTTTCCAGCTCTCTGACTGTGAAGGAGCTGTTCTCTGTTCCTTTTGAACCAAATAGCACATTAGATTCTTTTTTCTGGCGAACACAGGCTATATGTTTCTGTATCTCAGCGCAGATAGCTGTTATTAGAGTTCTTATCGAAGCCTTTCATGATGAAATTGTCTGGATTAAGTGCTGGGCAGCTTGTGATGTCCTGCTCAGGCTCTGTCTCCTGTTCAGCCAGGTTGTCTGGATTTAGAAGTTATTTCAGAGCTGAATGAAATGGAAGACTGACACTGTTAACTTTGGGGGTTTCCAGGTTCCAAAAATGATGTAAAATGATACAGGTAAAATCTACCCTGAAATGCGTCAACACTGGAACAGCTATTGGCAGTGTATCTTGCTTCTCTTTTGTTGTCTGGTGTATTTTTAATATTCCCGTGGATTATTAACCAAACCGCACCAGGTTTCATACAAAAAAAAACACAAAGGAACTACTATCTAAACGATCAGTAAATGTCAGGTTTTGGTGTCAGTTCCTCAAAATCAAAGAGTAAGGGGTTCTTTTCAAATGTGGTCATTTTTGCTCTGACATCTATATTTTGTTTTCAGCTTCACCTTTAAATTTATTTGCAATAAAGGTTTTAAGCAGTGGAGGGTAAACGAACATAAACACCATTTGCCCACATCTTAAAATCTGAAGTAGCATTTACGCAACTCGCCCGGGATGTTTATGCATAATTACATGGATTAGTACGTGCAAGCTGCATTCCCTATCGCACTTTCTTTTAATGCTCATTTTGTCTTCTGCCTGACCGTGGACAGGTTGTGTAATTGTCTCGCAAGCACGAATCAGCCATCAGTGCACCGCCCACTTGTGACAGGCGGCATAAAAACAAGTAATCCCTCACGTGTGCGGATGCTACCACAAGTGCTGGCTGGCATGGTGTCTGTGGGCAGACAGAGAAACAGACAGTGCACAAAATTCATCTTTAGACAGTATTTGAAACATGCTGCAGCAGTTGATAATTTGTTGAATGAAAGATTACAAAGTAAGTAGCTCTGTGTGGTTGGATCTCTCTCTATCAGTTTTAATCAAGTAGTAAGATGTTAGTATGCTGCAGGTTTAGCCTTATATAATAATACTTGATGGGCACAGTGCCAAAGTTTTGTTATTCTGATATGAACCAAACTTTTCCATACAGTAAAGAGTACATAATAGTTAGATTATGTTTGATTTTTAAGTTTTTTTCTGTGAAGATGATGGATGGATGGATGGATGGATAGATAGATAGAGATAGATAGATATTGAACATATCTTCAAAAGGATTCAGTGAACAAATCTTGAATCTTGAAATCTGAATGATGAAAGTTGAATTATATCCTCTCTCTACATGCAAGATGCTGTATGGTTATCACACTGTAGTATGCAGATATGCAGAGTCTGCTTTGTGTCGTCTGTCCTGCAGTGTGGGGTTCTGGGTTCAGTGTGCACTGTGTTAGCTAGTTGTCATTATGTGTCTGCACCAGTGCACCCAAGATGATTTCCCTTCTGTTTAATTAGAATCAGGGTTACTGGCATTGACCCGCAAATATTCTCATGTTTGTTTTATTCATTTTGTGTTTAAAGGGGCCCTGATGATGAAACTTATTTGGTCAGCACCCCCAACAAGGCTCTTTCCCAGTCCTTTGAGAACCTTTTGGATGACAACAACTACAGCCTTGTTAATGTAAGGAGATAAAATAATCACACTTCACTAAGCACAGAGTGTGATTCCAGACTGGATTTGAACAAGTTATTGTTCGTCTCTTGCAGAAATTAAAGAAGGACCCATATGTTACGACCCTTGGCGGCTTCTCTAAGGTCACCA
Organism: Neoniphon sammara; assembly: GCA_900302535.1. Taxonomy (NCBI): domain Eukaryota; kingdom Metazoa; phylum Chordata; class Actinopteri; order Holocentriformes; family Holocentridae; genus Neoniphon; species Neoniphon sammara. The sequence continues at coordinate 5,962 of OMKZ01018743.1, forward strand.
ACTACATATTCGATGCTTTCCGGGGATCAGAGGAGCAACACCAGCGCCCCCCAGAGGAAGTGGCTGACCTGCTGGGGGAGATCATCCCGGGCCTGGAGATCAACCAGCAGGAGGAACCTGGCTTCGAGGTCATCACCAGGGTGGGTGGAAGGCTGTTCATGTGTTCACACTGAGGTGTTTTTGTTTTGTTTTTTTTTCTCAAACCGACCGCACCTCTTTACATCAAAGCCAGAAACAAATGCACAGAATGCAGCTGCTTTGGAAAAGAGGTCACCCCTGACTTCTTTTAGGTGAAGAAGCATTTTCAGACACTGAAAATTGTTCAACCTTTTAGACAAGTGTACATGATATCAACAGTGAGTATAAAGTTGGTACTGGTAGTTACTTTGATCAGAATGACTCAGAATGGAGCAGACTGGCTGTGTTGTTTTTACGAGTCTTACTCAAATATTGGTTGCTGAACATGACGGACACTTATGATGGAAACAGACTTGCCTCTTATTATCAGCAAAAATGCTGTTGAAGCAGCACTCCATTTTCCACCAAATAATATGCCAGAGGGTAATTACTTTTGTGATACTGGATTGATCCCCCAAAGTACTTCTTAATATATTCATGTCCGACGTTCTCTGTGAAGGAAATCACGACAAACAGGTTTGTTAGAATTAAAAATCACATTTGCTAATTGACTGTGCTTGTCATTTTGCTGTGCCGCTGTCAGATCGACCTGGGAACCCGGCCGGAGGTCCAGAGGAGGGGGCCGCTGTCTGCAGAGGACTGGGCCAAGCATCAGGATCCAGAGGGAAGGATGCTGAATGTCCCTCATCTCAAGCAAGTCATCTTCAAAGGGGCATGTTCAATTTATTATTAATCATTTTTACCAATTGCGCTATGGGTCAAATCACTTCCAATCCAAACAGTTTAGAGTAAAATGAAATCAGAATAGGAGACTGCCTGTGGGCTGGAGGCTGTCAGACTTAACCAGCCAGTTTCTCTACTTTAGCAGCCAACTAGATTTGTAGTACAGAATAAGATCTATGGCTGATGAATGAGAGCTGTTGAGATTAATTCTCAAAAATGTCATCACAGCTTTGATAGATGGGCTGTATTAGGACAAATGATTTCCACTTTATGAATTTTGAATGAATGAATGTTGAGCCGTCGCCACGTTACAAATACCCATTGTGTTAAAGTTTCTGCCTGACATGCATAAGATGACTAAGCATCCTATTGGGCTTCCTCTGGATCATCGGGGGTCTCATGTGTCTTTACTGTTGTGAATCTGCAGGGACTTTGTCATGCGGTGAGGAAAGATGCGTGGAAGTTTCTGCTGGGATATTTCCCCTGGGACAGCACCCTGGAGGAGAGGAAGACCTTACAGCGAGCCAAAACGTACGGCTCCAAAAGCCCTGTTTCTTTTTCATTGGTGGAAATGAGCTTACCTCTACCAGTTGGAGAGGTGACTAGATGAATTAAGTCAATAATACACAGAACGTTTGTAAATCTATTTGAGTAATTGACTGGAAATGTAGGAGGGAATATTGTCTGTCTGTTCCAAAACACACAAGCACATGTTTTATTTATATACCCACTGTCATTTCACTTGTGTGCAGGAATTTACTTTCATGGGTAATATTTATTGTTGTGAAAAATAATCTTCAGCTACAGAGTGATTATGGCCTAGTGTGATCATATCATCCACCAATATGAGCATACATCTTCTAAATATCCCAAATCTTCAAATTACATCATGAAATTGAGGTCTGGACATAATTTTGAAAAAGAAAATGTATAGGAACCATCTTACATCATACTGATAGACGCATGATGTTGTTGAACATCCTAAGCTAGTTTCATAGTACGTGTCAGTTTAAAATGTTTTCTGTCTTTGATTCAAAGTGACGAATACTTCAGGATGAAGCTGCAGTGGAAGTCGGTGAGCGAGGAGCAGGAGAGGAGAAACTCCAGGTTAAGAGACTACAGGAGTCTGATAGGTGAGGCTGGATTCAGATGCTCACCAGAGCAAGCCTGCAGCATACACAACAAGTGCACTGCTTTAAATCTTGACGTCTTAACAGAGCCACGCTGCAGTAGTGGCCAGGCTGAACACTCATAAATTCAGTTCTTTTCAATCCCAGTTCACATTATAAGAGACAGATTTATACCTGGGATGCAGGGTGAATGCAGTTAACCAGAAGCTAGGACAGATTCTGCCTTCAAGCACTTCTCAGTAGTCACAAACTTGGACATGCCTCCCATTGAGTATAGGCCGTCATATAGGCATTAACATACAGTCTGTGTGTGTGTGTGTGAGAGAAAGAGAGAAGCACAAGTATGTGGACAGTGTGTGTCCATGGATTCCGCCACTGTTGAAACTACTGACGCGCCCACAAGATTTTCTCACTTACCTGCTCTTCAGTAATCAGGTTATTGGCCACAGACGGGCAGTTAACTGGTTTCTTAAATGCCATGTAAATATGTAAATGAGAAAGCCAGTTTCTATAATAAGGGTAAGGGATTAAGAGAAATCGGGTTAAGGCAGCCGGATTTCTGCTGGAGAAACCTGATCACTGAGCCATGTAAACCCTTACTCAGATTTCTGACTGGCTTTTTTACGTGTGCCATAAGGAAACTAACCTGATGAACACAGTAAACGCATGCTGTACAACGCTCATGTGTCACATGTTTGTTGAAGAATGCTTAACACTTTTACGTCAGTGTTACCTCTGATGAAAATACAAGGAAATGAAAAACACAACTACCAGCCGCCTGCGTCAATCCTCTAGTGGGAAATCCCCACTAAAGACCGGCTGTACGGTGCTTTCCATCGGCTGAGAGAAGCTGCAGCCGGCGAACGCGTGAAGAACTTTGGGGGTGGGGGAGAAACCTGACTATTGGGGAGCATATGTATACCGTGATTTTCAGTAATCTGCCTAAGGCAACACGTGTAAACATGTTACTCGATTTCCTGCCATAACCCGGTTGCTCACAATAAACAGGTTTCTTGTGTACATGTAAACACACTGACTGCTGAATGTGACATCGGCAGGTCAGCGTGTGCACTTTTCACATGAACCTGTTAAGCGCAACACCTCTTTATGGCACCAAGAAAGCCAACAGTACTGTGTGTCCCCAGGGCCTGCTTCAGAGTGGGATACTGCTCTCAGTGTACACACAACATGCGGCATGTAACTTCTCAAAATGACACAAGAGACATTAATTCACTACTTTAAGGTGGTCTGAAGCCATCTTGACTGAAGCCAGGTGAGCCAAGATAGACTTTTACTTTGTGATGCATTGGAGAGAAACTCAACAAGTGGTTGCAATTGCGATGTTAATACAACAGTAGCAGTAACTCCAGTCATCTCCTAGGGCCTCCATTTTTTGCTAGAATTTCTCTCTTCTTAAATGCTGTGTTCAAGGTCAGTTGGATCATAGTTTTTGGGATTGCGGAGACTAACCCGTCACGCTAATTGCCCTATTGGTCTTTCCAGAAAAAGACGTGAACCGAACAGACAGGACGAACAGGTTCTATGAAGGCATCGACAATCCGGGCCTGGTCCTCCTCCACGACATCCTGATGACGTACTGCATGTACGACTTCGACCTGGGTGAGAGATTACACCCTTCACTGGTGATCCAGTCATTTCTCTAATCTGCACGTTGAGTGAAAGATAATCAGTTCCTGAGATGAACTTCATTGTAAGATTTTGTCCAGGTAATCAATATATAAAGAGTTCTATTCCAAAGTCTTAACTCAGTATCTCAAAAAGATGGAGGACCTAGATTCTCAAAGTATTAGCATTTTGTTAAAAAAAACAAAAAGCAGAACTTACCTTATCTACCCTAAAATATCTCATTCTGGAGTAAAAATCTTTTTTTTGCCTTGTTCATTTGTGAGTGTGACGGTTCTCCTCTCTCCTCTGTCCAGGTTATGTCCAGGGGATGAGCGACCTCCTCTCCCCAATCCTCTATGTGATGGAGAATGAGGTGGACGCTTTCTGGTGTTTTGTCTCCTTCATGGACCAAATGGTAAGTAAAACCCAGCTTTGTTTTGTCTCCACTGGTCTTGTTTAGTCTTAAGGCAGTGACACAGGGCAACTTGTTGGTCAACTGCGATGGGCAATGGTGGCTGAGGAGTTAACCCTGTAATAGTTGTGTCACTTTGATTAATCGTGTGTGGCCGTGTGTCATCTACAGCACCAGAATTTCGAAGAGCAGATGCAGGGCATGAAGACTCAGCTAATTCAGCTCAGTACTCTGCTCAGGCTGTTGGACTTGGCCTTCTGGAACTACCTCGGTATGAAATACCTTCAAGATATAAGAGTCTGCAAGATGTGTAGTCTTGTAAGCTTTGGCTGTATTCACAGAGGTTCACAGAAAAAAGTAAATTGAAGCACACACAGAATCATTTCTGAGATAGCTTAGTTGACGTTTGGGGATATGTCGTGAGAAACACTGGCAAAAAGTAAACGAATGCAAAGGTTATCTCATGTGGGCTTGGAGCTTCAAGGGACTAAAACCTCGCACAGCAAAAGAGAATCCAGTAGTGTGCATGTATTTAACCATATTACTTATGCATGTTCCTGAGGTGTTTAACCTGTAGATGATAAAACTCAGGTAGCTTATACCCCAGTGTTTATAGACATACAAATGTAATCCTCTTACAGCTATAAAAATGCATGTGAACCTCCGGTTAGCTGTGACATCCAGTCAGCCCTGTATCAGAAGTTCAAAAAAACATTTAAGTCACAAGGTAAACAAAGCCAGTAGTGGAGTGACATTGTAGGAGAATATAAAACTACTCTTTTAACTGAAGTGTTTTGTGTTTGCCTTCCAGAGTCCCAGGATTCAGGTTACTTGTATTTCTGTTTCCGCTGGTTGCTGATCCGATTCAAGAGGGAGCTCAGCTTCCAGGATGTTCTACGACTCTGGGAGGTGAGACGTCTCTCCAGTGTCGGCTCTGGATGGATGATAGTATATAAACGTGTTTGATCTGTGATTGTAGCATCAGTACACAAGAGGGCATTTTTTTTGTTTGTTTTCTATGTCAGTTTTGTTCACACGAGACCCCATTCAGAACACATGTAACCACAGTAACAGCAGTTAACCTCTCAACATTTTCGGTCTTTTCACTTTGTGGGTGACTGTCAATTCTGTGTGTTACCTGTGCAAAGCTGGTATTAGAAGAATAAAGATGATGTATCAACACACTTCTTATGTATACTGACTGTACTGAAGACAGAAAAATCATAGTGGAAAAACACACAGTAATGTAAAATACTAATGCAGTGGAAAAAGCATGACTGACAGGTATACTGACTGAAAAGTTTTCTTTATAATAGTGTATTAACGGCTTCATGGATCTTATCTCCATGGCTTGAATGCATCTTTGAGATGGATAGTACTACCAGCTGTATAACAGCCATCTTTGTTTCTCTCAGGTGATGTGGACGGGCCTGCCCTGCCAAAACTTCCATCTCTTGGTGTGTTGTGCCATCCTCGACTCAGAGAAACATAAAATCATGGAGGAGAACTACGGCTTCAATGAAATCCTCAAGGTAAATCGATGGTGCCGCTTTAATGCAGAGCTGTTACAACAGCTGTTAGGGGTCTGATCTGAAATTCCCCACTTCATAAAGAGATAGAAAGGACCGATTGAAAAGAAGTGAAAACTGGAGAAGAGAGAGTGAAAAGCGATGAAAAAATCAACCATTAACTCCACTGAAGTTTGTTCAAAAACCAAACACAGTGAGATAGCCGTTGTAGATGCATCTTAGCCGTATCTCCCAGAAGTTAAAGGGGACATCTTTGCATGTTTAGGGAAAACAGTGTCTCCAAACAGCTCGTTCCATATAATCCAGCTGACTGAGAGCCAACTCATTTCACCGTGGGTCCACAAGTCCAATGTTTACCTCTTTATCTCCTATATTTTTGTCACATTGCTTAGTTGCCAGCAGCATTCTGGCAGAAGTTGTAAGACTCTTCTGGACTGTAAGAGCCAGATTTCCACTATAGCCGTCTTCCAACTTCTGCATCTGAACAGGCACATGACTGTTGATGTGGTTTAGAGCAAAGCAGTGTCACTTAACAGGAAGCAGCAGTAGCCAATGAGAGCTCACTCAGCAGCCCTGTAAACATCAAACAATGCACAGGCTATAGCTAGCAGTTCTGATCAGACTTAATTAGTTGGGCTTATGATTTACCTCCTTTGGGGATTCAGAGGGGTATTGAGATCCCTCATGAATCCAAGTGAAGAATTTTTCATTACAAAGGTTCATCTTCTCACAGCCAGCTGATCTCGTGAGTTCGTTCTCTTTTGACTCTTGAAACCATCTGGCCAGCCTCCAGCCAAGGCGTTGAGGAGTGTTTGAGGAGCTTCAGGCGTGGCTTAGATGATGAAGACAGTGAGAAGCTACCGTGCACTGAATTGGAAACATAGATTTTCTTTACAAAAACAGCAAGAATCGTGTACCAACATGCTAGCAAACTAGCAGCACGCTTACCAACATGTTTGCTGCCTTTCAGAACAGTTTGTTGCTGTTTGTTTAGCTTCGGTGCTCTCATCCTACATTCTGATCGGACAAGATAGCTTCTAGACAGTTGATCCAATCACCTGCTACGTATTTTTTGTAAACACCCGTGGCTGCTGCCGCTTTACCAAATGATTTGAACCCAACAGCCCAGACTGTTACGTGAAGTGAACAAAGGAAATGAAAGCAGTAGAGCTGTGCCAGGCGAAGTTCAGAATGTATAGAGACAGGAAAGACTAGGAGAGAGCGGGGGATGACATATAACAGAGGTTCTAGACTGGTTCAAATCCAGGGTGTGGCATTCATATGGTCTCAAGACTACTGAGGCATCAGGGTGCCCCATGAGGAATCTTTTTACTGAAAGACAGGTGGGAAGGAAAATCAGAATAGACCCGAATCTGTGTTAGGTCCTCCAGCTGGATTCTTAACTAAAATGACATGGTTTGTATTTTTTTAACAGCACATAAATGAACTTTCAATGAAACTGGACATTGAAGAAATCCTTCAGAAAGCAGAAGCCATCTGCCTGCAGATCAAGAGTTGTAAGGTACGCTAAAGAAGCTAGATGTTTTTAGCATACCTCATAGAAATTGTCCAAAATAGGACATGTACATACTATGCAAATGTGATAAAGAACTGATGTTAGATTGTCCAAAATGTTTTTTGTGCACTTTTTAGTTTGTGCTCCACTTTGCCCCATGTAAATAAATGTCGGATCTTCTGTTTTATCCATCACTGAGCCTCTTTGCTGTCTGTCTTTGATCTACACGATTATTGTTAGTGTGCCAGCTCTTGTGGGTTTGTTTTTGGCATATACTCATGCTTGCCATGAACTGCATAACGATGAAATAAATGTTTTGTTTCCCATCTTCTCAGGATTTGCCTCATTCAATAAACGACATCCTGGGCTTCACCACAGACGCGAGGGAGCCGGAACGGCAAGAGTCGCCGCACCCTCCAAGACCAAGACACCAACAGGAGGCCTTCTCCAACGGCCATGGACACTTACGAGAAACCTCTCACAACGGCTGCAAAGTTGCCTTCATATCATAGTGAACAATAGATTTAACCAGAGACTGACTCTGTGTCCTCTGTAGGATGACAGCGGCAGCGTAACGCCACGTGATCCTGTTCCCCCAAGAAGAGAAATGAATAGAATGTAAAAAGGATTTAAGATTATTCAAAATCTTATTTTTGTAATTTCTTGTACCATATTGTCTTTCATTGAAATGGTCATTCCTTCTCTCTTGCTAATGATGTTTTGTAAGGATGGGCAAAAAGCATTATATTATAACCAATAACGTGTTTCATTTCTCTTCACCGTATCTGAATCCTGCAAAAAAAAAGTCCAAGCGCCCAGTATAACATTTTATCCTATATTGTTTTTATAGTTGCTGACAACGTATATTGTGTTGATATTTTGTCAGTATAAGGCCCGCTCTAATTTAAATATGACAGACATAAACAACTTGTTAAGCTGCTTTGCCCAGTGTATCAAAAAAGCTGAATATAATAGCCTCTTTTAACATAACTTCCACTCAGTATTAAACAATTAATGTTAAATTGGTCGTTCCATGTGCAGTGGAACAAAGCATTATGTTAATGTGTCCCGTTGAAAGGAATTTCCCCCAAATGTGTAATGAAAATGTTGATTCATTTTGTTTTTATATTGTGATGCTTATGAGCTGAAGCCGGGTCCTACAATTTACTCAAACCAACACAAGCAATGTCGTTTCAATCTAATTTTATGCTTTGCTGTGAATATTTTCATTTTGTTGGCATTAAATGGAGAGTTTCATTCCAAAGTGAGATATCCATCGCTTGAAAGATGTGACACTTGTGACTAAATGATTGATGACATGAAAATATCAAACTATTGATTAATGCTGCAGTTATCGGCTTTTTGGAGCCCTCACTGAAAGAAGTTTAGAGGATTTCTTTTTAAATATTTGGCAAGGAAGACCAGGGAGCCGTTTTCCCCCAAATGGATGTTTAGCATTTTGGAATGAAACAGACACTCACAGTTTAAATTATCCGTACCATTTTGACTCTTGATTTTTGCTTTGCTACAGGATGCAAAAAAAATAACAAAAAACAAAAACAGGTTTAACCAGTTCTGATTGCAACTGTTTTCATCTAATGGAATCGACACTTTGGGCAATAAAACCATTTCAGGACTTGGGCATTTTTACCTGTCCTGGTGAACATGTGTGGAATCTTGTTATTGCAACACACTCATTTCTGACTTCTGGAAAAAAATTAGGCAGCATTAGCCTGAAGGTTTAAGAAGCAAGCTACAGTCCAGAGCAGCGGTTCTCAAACTTTTTCACTTGTGATCCCTTAGAATGAAACTACGCCCACTCACAACCCTCCTCACAGGCAGAATATTGATCAGTCCAACTGGAGAACAGCTCCATTTTCAGGTTCTTTAATTTATTTACTGAACAAATTAAAGCTTCAAATTTTAAAATTTCTCTGTATTTCACAGGAGAACTATCAAAAAATAGAGAAAAGATATGAAAAAATAAACCTGATAATACTTTTGGGTAGTGTTTTCCTATGTCATAATCATCTTGCGATGAATCATCTCACAACCACCCGGGGGGTCCCGACCCCCAGTTTGAGAACTACTGGTCTAGGGGGTTGCTGGGTTTGATTCTAGGGATCAACTCAGTCTCTCGAGCAAGGCATTTGACCTCAACCCCTGATTCTTCAACATGGAAATGAAACAGCAGACAGCCAGAGGACACAATCTGATAAAGAAGTTTAAAAGGACAAAACATGCAACATATAAATAACTGCTGCGGCAAAAATGATGCAAGAGCATCACAGACTATCCCTCCCTCAGATCCATCTGGCTTATCTCATGTTGGACAGCGGGGTGAAACGAATTGTATTAAAGTGGACACTTAAAAAACGTCATTTCAGATCAGGAGTTTAATTATTCCGGAGGGGAAATTAATTTGCAGCACAATATACAGATCATAACATAGGAGCTGAACAAAGGAATCAGCATAAAAACACTATGATAGATAAATTGATGCATCTGTTAAAACGTCTACAAAAATAAGTTCTAGATGTGTGAAGATTCAAATCTGTTTTTGCGTAGTACACATTTGTCGTCATATAATACTGTGGTTTCAAAACTGCACCTACTACAGTTGACAGTTTTCATAATGCATAAAAAAACATCAGTTCCTCTGCAGTTTCCCACCATTTTGCTTTTCCGAACACACAGGCTTATATGGACCAAACCTGAAGAACATTGTTGACGGATGGATTCTCTCCTCAGGCCCAAACACTTGAAAATAAGGCAATATTTTGTTTAGAAAAAAATTAAATATTGGATTTTGAAATACTCTGTGAATAATCTTTAAACTTGGCCAGGCAGGTTTCTGGTCCTAGAGCCTTATAGATGCAATGGACTGCAAAATCATTTGAAGTTACCTCAGTAAGTAAACCTCAATGATTTTAAAGCAGGAATGTTGTCACATTTTTGTTCTTTTTGAATTTGCACAATAATCACACATTGACTGGAAAATCAACACTGCAGGCAGTCTTAAACACTTACAAGGCCACCTTCATATGAAAAAAAAAGAAAAACCAAACTGCCGTCTTGTGTTGACATGAGCACCAAGAGGGTTTTCACAAACGTCTAGCAAATGATCGTTTTTGCTATTCAAATCCACCCACCATTCAAGGCTTTTTTTTAATGCAAAAATGTCACAAACCCATTCCACAGGGCCTTGAGACATATCGCAACCATTTTCTCAGTGATTGAAGACGTAAGACACCGCTCTTCCTCCACGACTCTGCTTTAAAATGCAGGTGCAGCGCGTGGCTCCAAATGGCATTTCAGGCCCTTTCAAGTGGCTGATGGACGTCAGGAGCCTCGGTGACAG
>OMKZ01018746.1:0-13788 GCA_900302535.1 Neoniphon sammara
ATTTATACCATATATATATATATATATATATATATATATATATATATATAGTTTATTTCACTTATACCTTTAATACCACATGTTGCAAAACATATAGATTGTAAACAGATGTTCACAACCTATAACCTGTGTTATCTTTGCTTTGACCTTGACTGATTAGGGCACGAGGGAAGAATTGGAATGGCAGCACTCAAGCTGAATGAGGGCATGGACTTTGACAGCAGAGCTACATACCAGCATGTCAAAAACTACCTCCCCAGCTATGCAAGACCCCGCTTTATTCGCATACAGGTAAGTCCTGCTAACTTATGATTCAGAAATAACATAATTCACAATCATGCATTTGACTCAGATAATTACATAATCTATTTTCTTCTATTTTTCAAAACCACTCTCTGTTAGGACTCGCTGGTAGTGACTGGGACATTTAAGCAAATGAAGGTGAAGCTTGCGGAGGAGGGCTTCAATCCAGCCGTCATCACGGAGCCTCTGTTCTTCCTGGAGGATAGTAAGGGCTATATCCCCATGACTCAAGAGATATTCAGCTCCATCACAGATGGAAGGATCAGACTCTGAATGTCTGCAGTGCATGAGTTTTGTTTTTATCATTGCAACAGTGGTGTAAGATTTAGCAACATAAAATGGTACAATTGATTTTAGGTTTTAAATGATACAGGATGCCAAATGTGGTGTGCATTGACTTAGACCTGCACTTTGTGCATTTATGTACAGCTAATTTCAAGAGCTATTTTACCAAGTTCATTTTTTACCTTGTGTATGAATATTTTATATGAACATTTTTAAAGTGAAATAATTTTATTAAAGAAAAAGCACGACTGTAAATAAACATAATCTCTCATCCCAAATAAACAAACATTTTTGTCATTTTACATTGACATGATTAGAAAATGATCCTCGGCTTGCTAAAATCAGGGACTTTGCTGGCTTTTGCCCAACTCTAACATATCTGGTACACTAAGAAATAGGTTGTTTATCAATAGCTGACTTATTGTGTGTATGAACGGTATGCTGTGAACTTTCAGGATCATTACAGAAGCTTATGTGCATTGGTAGCTTCAAGTGGAGTAGGAGAGGGAGCTGTGTTGGCTACAGGAGAAGAAGACATACAACTCATCCTTCTGCAGGTGGAAGAGAAGTGCTTTTGAGCAACTTGGGGAACCCTCAGTGGGCAGCATAGCTGGTACCTCCCGCACTGCACCCACTGATTATAGAAACTGGGGACACTGTAGAACTTTGTCAGCTTTTTTAGGACTTGCTTACCCAGAAGACTTGAAGGCATCTCTGGGATCTTCATCAGTGGGCCTGAGGCTGTGGGTGAAGGCAGCTGCCGTGAGTTGACATCCATCGTAGAGGGGGCAGCACCTGCAGGGTCTTTTGGATCACGGCTTAGTTCAAAGTCATAGCCAGACAGTGGCCCAGTGTTAGGGTAAGGCAGAGGCTCACTGTTGCAGCTGAGGGAGCGAATTGGCCTCCGTGATCGATTCCAAGCCTTGTCTATCCACAGCTCCACCTCGGCCTTGTCAAGCCTAGCAGCAGGACACTCAGACCCTGCCTCTGAGTCAGGGTTACCTCTGATTGTGTTTTTACCGGTGGTCTCTTCAGCTCTTTTAGCCTCAGCTTGTGGTTCTGCTGTCTTACTCAAAGGCTGCATCTCGGCCAGAAGACTGGAAGCCATTTTGGAGATAATGCCCCAGTCCTTGAGGATGTCATCCGAGGTGGTGAACTGCGAGGTCACCGTAAACCGGATGATGCGTTTAGTGTGAAGGTCTGCAGGGATGAGGTACATGGTGCCGGAGCGCGTCAGTCTCCTCAGCAGCTCCTGGGTCAAATCATTTCCTTCCTGGAGTGAGAGAATTTTTACTGTGTATTATTTCATCAGGTTTTCTGTGGTTAATCATCTTAGGGATTTGAAACTACAAAGCCTTCAAATAAAACAAAAACACAGGCAGAATCTGGAGACTTTTGAAAGCTAGATAAGTTAAAGGTTCTAGGTATTTCTTATGACCTCTGAAATTACTTGGCCCTTCATGTGTGCTTGATAGTTTACCAAACACACTTACTCACCTTTGAACCAGGTGTGACTGGAAAGTTAGCAATCATTAAGCCAGTAAAAGACAAGTTGCTGAACTTTACACCGACAAAACTGCATTCAACACTATTTGGAACAATTTTAAAGGGTTAGTTCAGGTTTGTCGAAGTGGGGTTGTATGAGGTACTTATCCATAGTCAGTGTATTGCGTGCAGTATGTGCTAATCGGTGCACCAACAGCAGGGGAACCGGCACAGAAGCTCAGCATCGTACTGCTGTGGAGGGGCCAGCAACAAAACATATTTTAGCCACCTAAAAAAAGGCTCACCTAAAAAATAAACATCAGTGTAATTGTCAGACATCCTTTTCATTTGGCACTGTATTTTCTCACCTGTAGAACTTCTGTATTCCTCTATGAGAACACCTATGCCGTACACTATATTGCAGTTGAGAAAAAAGTAGTGCCAAAGGAAAAGGCTGTCTGACGGCAATGTAAAACAGTGAAAATATTCTAAATATAGCGTACACTTACACTGACATTGATTTTTCAGGTGGACCTTTTTTAGGTGGCTAAAATGCGTTTTGTTGATGCCCCCATCCACAGCACTATACTGCTTAGCTTCTGTGTGTCGGCATCTACTGCAGGTAAGACACTGACTATGAATAAGTACCACGTTCAACCCCACTTTAACAAACCTGAAGTAACCCTGTAATCATCCGCTCTGAATTTGTGTGGGAGAATTTAGATAGTGTGAGTGATGCATACTTTGAGACAGAAGACCACGAGGCCAAGGTGCCTTTCTGCAGGAACCTCAAAATTTGGGTCCTTTCTAATCTGAGATTCCAGGAGCTTTGCCATCTCAATACCCTGAAAACAAAGGAAACATTTAGATTTTAAGACAGTTTTAAATGCCCTGGTTCACATAGTAAGAGCTTCCTAAAGTAGCAAAAATTCCAATTTCTGTCATCAGGCCCTCGGTTGATGATGTTTGATATTCCAAAAAATTATATACAATAAGGAAACTGAATGGCACTCACATGCCTGATGTGAGCCTGGAGTTTTTTCAGGCCAAACGAGCGCATGACAAACCAAAGCTTGAGAGAACGGAATCGTCTGCTGAGGGGAATCTGCCAATGCTGAAAAAAAAAGGAAAACAAAAGGCGTGTTATTTTATGAAATGATACATTATGATACCCAAATCTTGAAATAGGTGGAGGCAGATAGGATCCATACCATAAAGTCAGTGGCCGCCTGGGAGTTGTCATGTCTGAGATAGACAGGATCAACGCTAAAGGTTTGTTGGAGCTTATATTTGTCCTTAACCCTGTGGCAACAAAGATACACCATATTACCTGACTTTTATTTACCTATAGACATTTTTTTTTATTTCACTTAATGACTTTTATTTATTTATTTATTTATTTATTTATTTTCAAAAGATGTGCTGACCAGAAGGCTGTGCAGTCGAAGTGAACCATCATCCACTTGGAAGGGTTGAAGACGAAGGAGTGCGCATATTCGATGCCCTCCAGAGACCAGCGCAGCTCAGGGCAGAAGTAGGCAGAACCGGCGTACGCAGCATCAACATGGAGCCACAGGCCCTCTTCTGCACCTGGGAAACAAAACACCGTGCACATCTGATATTATCCAGATGATAAAAACTGTGTCACTCTGCCAGTAAATTAAATGTGATATGACATTGTGCTTCATGCACGATATTAACAGGTAAGGCAGGACAAATCTATAGCATATAATTATACAAATAAATGCAGTTCAAAGTGCTTTACGCACACACACAAAATAACAATAAATAAATACATAAATAAAAATGGATTAAAATACATATAGATAAGATAAAAATAAGACATAAAATACAATAAAATAAAATGAAGTAATAAGAAAATGTGAAGACCTACACACTGGCCCCAGTTCAGATATCTTGTCGAAGGCACATACTCCTGTAGTTCCCAAAGTGGCACACAGCTACAGAACAACAAAAACATAAATGAACAGTTACTGTAATGATTTTGTATTAGCTGTGTATGTAATTTGCTCCCTAATTCTGTGCATCAACATAGACCCCTTTCAGTGCGTTGTGCCTACCATAACAGGGACCAATCCATTACGTCTGTCTTCCTGGATGGCTTGTTTCAAAGTGTCTCCTCTCAGAGAAAACCGCTCGTCAGTGGGCAGAAACCTGATTTTCACCAGAGAGATCAGACCTGCCTTTTCAACTGAGGAGTGAGCCTGTAATGGACACAGCACCACACACTGTCAACCTCTCACTTCACTTCATTTGATTGATAGGAAGATGTAACAGAAGCAGTGACACTGACCTGGTCTGAGGCATAAGCAACCAGTCTTGAGTTGAGGACCGAGTCATCCACGTCCTGGTCCAGCTCAGCCTGCAGCTGCAGGATTTTGTCTTTCCTGGCTGCCAGCAGGGCCACTAGTGTACTCTCACTGACCGTGCCCTAACAAGAGAGAAGTTTAAACAGTAATCCAGTTAACTTTTAAGTGTCTCCATCTACCAAGACTGGCATGTAATAGCTCTGAAAGTCCAAGGCATAGCTTACCTGTAGTATGCCTCCTCCTCTGCTGTCAGGGTGATGATGCAGGAAGAAGGCGGGGAGTCCCAGGGCTTTGCATAACCAGTCCATCACGTTCATTTCCAGCTCTGTACATGCAGGACTGGAGGCCTGCCCAAAATAATCATCACAAATACAAGGCAATCCCAGTTGAATAGCGTTTTTGTTGTTTTATGCAGCATAGTGGAGATGGAGTGATAAACAAAGCAATTACCCAGGTGAATCCAATGCAGTTGATGGCATCAGCCAGCATGTCTCCTAGCATGGAGGGCCATGAAGTCAGACTGGGGTAGTAGGCGTGCATGTGAGGGCTCTGCCAGTGAACCACCTGGGGAACAGTCACATCACAAAACACTTAATCTGCTGCTCTAAAAAAGCAGCTCATAATGATTTCAGTAAATTGAGCTTGTCACCTGAAGTATGATTTAAATGACAAAGCAGCTTACTCCAGGCATGATGACTTTCTCAATGTCGTTGAAAATATTCTCCCACTCCTCTGGCTCTGTAGGAGCGCTGTCAGGCAGCAGTTCCTTCATGTACCCTGGCTTCACATCTGGAATCACCTTCCTCTCCCTGATAGAGCCCAGGTACTGCGTGATGTAGTCCACCAACTCCTTACCTGGTCAGTAACAGACACAGTAACAGCTGGCATGACTTGAATTTATTGTTAAATTCATTTTTTTACTGTGTTCTACATCATGTGTAAAATAATAACACAGTGGAGAGTTATCCAATATAGAAAAATTAAACCCAATGATTACCTCTGCGATTGTACTCCTCAGCTTGCATTCTTGAGATGAGAAGGCTCTGTCCACGGAGAGATATTCACAGGTCGCTGTGTCTAACAGGTGGCTGCAGTGATGCTGAATTCAGTGGGAGTGATCACAGAATTATATAGACCCTGCTGTGAAGGACACACCCCCTATTACTGACGTATATGAACCACTTCACAAATTCCCTCCATACGCTCTTTCCATCTTTCCCATTGTGGGTCATAACACTCCTTTGCACCTTATCTTTAATTTAAGATTATTTATTTATTTATTTTGCGTTTCTGCTTTTTCAACAATGGCAGTATACATAGACAGGAAAGATGGTGGAGAGAGAGGGGATGGCATGTGGCAAAGGGATGCATGTACTGTAATAATACATGGTAGGTGCGCTACCCAGGTTCCCCCTTTGCACCTTATTTTAGTAAATATTTACAGTTATGTGGGCAATGATGGTGATGAGCTAATGCACCATATCAATAGAAAAAATATATTTTATGTGCAATAGTACAATTTACATGTCAAGTTAGGAAAAAGAAAGTATATCATTAATTGATAGTTCTTATACCTTTACAATGAACTGCCATTCACTAATATGCATGACTAAGAATGTTAATCATGGATTTGAAACTACAGACTTTGGTCTGCCAAAACCCTTACAAGCTTGGTATAATATTCCTCAATGTGTACTTGATTTTGATCAGTGTGTACTTGATATGATCAGAGTAACAACTGCAGTCGACTCTTCTCAAAACCAGCCAAACAATGCCCAGTGACAATATGATAGTGAGTGTTTGTGCGTCACGAACTCTTCTAAAACAATAGGGCCTCTCAGCTTGCAGACAAAGCAGTGATGCTGGTCTCATAATTTTGTAAAATTATTCATTGCTATTTCCTATTCCCATATTGCCTGAATGTATTACTAAGGATAGTTGTTCTTGAAGGGCAAGCGGTGGTATTTGTATTGGGTGATGGCAGGGAGGTAAGCTTGGGGGCATTATGAAAATGAACAATAAATGAACACACAGTAAGAGATACTAGGATGATGAGGGCAAAGCCATTTATGTCATAGCTTATCGATGCCTTTGAAACTCTGACAAAAGCTCAAGCAGCACCTGGACTGTTCACACACCCTGGTATTTACTGTGCATTGTGCTCAAAATGTGCTAGCTCTCATCTAGCTCTTTGGGGAAGCCATTTGTAGAATGTAAATCCTGCCGTAATACAAACACACTAAGCACACATTAATGTTATACCACTGGAACTATGATGAGAAATGTATTTGACTAATACTAACAATGAGACTAATGGACCAATAGATGATGTTTACCTGAGTCTTCGGAGAGCAGACTGTGAAGATTTACTGGTTATCTGATCAGTGAGATCAGTGGTGCATCAGTGCTCCTGTTCATTATGCAGATTTAGCATGCTTGTGTGTCATTTCAGGTCATGTTATTTAAAATAATGTATAAACACACCCTTATTTGAATTTACTGCACTGCTTTTACTGGTTTCCAAACATAGCCCCAGTGCTTCACAGTGTCTCAAATCTAGTAGAAGTACTACTGTGATACTGCTTTTCTTTCTAATACAGTGCACACAGTCAACAAATATTCCACATTTTCACTAAATCTTAGGATAAGTTGAATATTTTGTTTTAATTCTGACCAGCAACTTTTTGTCTACCTAAAATATGAGGCTGGCACAATTCCTAGGGCCATCAACCTTAATGAACTGACCTCAGTTATTTATTGTCTGCTGTTATGTTTTAAATGTTTATTGTGTATTTATTTTGTTGGTCTGCCCAAAGACAAATTTTCAACCATGGCAAGACAATAAAGTTATATTGTATTGTATTCTGTTTTTATTCCATCTGCCTAAAACATATAAATACACCAAATGATGTTGTATAATGAAAGAAACAAACTTACATGGCCTAAGCCGAATATCTCTAATATATTTCACACAAAATATTTGTTACTAAAACAGTAGCAGCTCATAAAGTTTGCTTACAAAAAACTAGAGGCTCATCTGTTTCTTACAAGTCCTCTGAATATCTGTCACCTTGGAGTAGAGTTTATTCTCACTAGTTCTCTGAATCTGAGCGATAAATGCTATTCATACTTTTGATCCCATTGGAAGGAGGGAGGCAATATAAGGCAATGACAAGAATAAGTGTAGTCACAAACAACTCTCAGTACACAAGATCAGTGTTGTGTGAAATGGAGCGGAGCACAATGTGACTATTGTGCTCTCTGTGTGTCTATACGGCTAGGAGGAAGTGCCTGATGAAAGCAGGTTTAAGGGTAATTGTGCAATGAGTTCTCTCTAATTGAAGGTCAAGTGCAGTCTTGTGGCATCAAAGCCAATGTGTTTCATCATGGATCCTACTCTGTCACTTTTATTCAAATAAGATGACTTTGAATGCCAATTTTTAATGTTATGCATGGCAAACTTTTTGATTATACTCAAGACAGTAATCTTTACATATCATTTGACTGTTTACACACATTAATTCTTAACATTAACATTACGCAGTATAGAACCTTGAAATACAATGTACTATATTGCAGAAGCCATAAAAATGTAAAACAGATTGCCTATCTGTTGCTAAGCTCACAGATTTCTCCTCCCATCAAGCTATTTCACAGACAGACATGGAACTGCCCTTTTTATCAAAAATAATTTAATTCATTTGCTATCATAGGATATTGTCACAAAAGCAAACAAACACAAGTTTGGACCATGTGGTCATGTTAATCTTACAACTGCATGCAACTACATTCGACCATTCTTCAAAATAGAGATCAGATTAACTTAATTCATACTCTGGGCTAATTTGTGCCACTACATGAGGTGATACTGCGCTGTTTCCAGTGGGGGCCCTCTCACTTATCCCCCTCCACAGTAAGAGGTCAGGGTCAGCTACAGAGCTGCAATATTGGAACTAGTATGGTTTCAGTAGAAATGATCAATCTGTCTAATCAATTACAAAAATGATTAACTAATTTATTAGGGGCTCCCTGCCCTTCTGGCCAACATCCAAGAATGCAGAATTTATTTCTTTTACTTTATGTATAATTTTTGCTCTTATTTACATAATTTACGATTTCACCTTTAGATTGAACTGACTTCGAGCTTTATCATCCTCTCACTTAAACGTCGAATATCCTTGTGCAGTGATCTGTTGCTCGATTTTTGTATCAATAGCAATAAAGATTTGGAGAAAAAAAATTCTCATCCTGTGACAGTCAGACGATGACATCATTGGCTAAGCCTTCTCCGATTGGTTCCAGGAAAGCTTGGAATCAGGAATCAGCTGTCAGAAAAGTAGCTAAACAAGTGTAAGCAACGCAGCAGCAAAGAGGTAATTTATGAATTTAACGTTGAGTAATCAAAGAATCAGTAAGTTTATGTCTGTCATCTATATTGTTAGAAGTTAATTGCTTATTGTTGGTTGTGATAATGGCCGTGGCTACTAGACTGTTGCTAAATAGCTAACGTTAGCTAACCTACGTGAGCTTACAGCGTAGCTTGCTAACTAACTTAGCTACCTGGCTAGCAAGCTGAACTCGGAAGGTAACTAACGTTAAGACCATTTAACATGAGCTAATTGTCGTTGATGTTAGCTTACTAGCTAATGTGTGATTCACATTAACAAACGGTAAATTGCTTGTTTGTTTACTAACGTGTAATGTGTCAACGTAAATGGTCGCAAGCTTGTCAGAAAAGTGTTCTTGGGTAGTTGTCGCCAGTGTTGACATACCCTCCGCTAGCTAACTACTAGCTGGTGTTAGCCAACGCACTGTCATAGCATGCTAACAGTGACATCCAAACATTCTTCTAATCCAGCTCAGTTAAAAATTTTTACCCCGATATCTCGTTATTTATTCACTGTATGTAGGACTATGTTTTCGCTTGGTGATGATTCACGTGATTTATTTTGCTGAAATGTTACTGATGATGTTAAGGACCAACATAAAACGTTAACGTTTGCTGTGTCCAGTTTGTCTATATGTGACCTATGTGTGGTCTGTGTGACCCATCTGTGTTCCGGATTTGGCATGGGAATAGGCCGTAGTCTTTAGACTACCGGAGACATACATATTTAATCTCGTATCTTTTGTCACAGCCTGATTGTTTTCAGAGATGTCGAAAGTATGTGAACAACATTGAATGCCTGCTTGAGAGCTTTGACAGAACACACCCGTGAAGATGCCTGCAGTATCCACTGGGGTCAAGGAGCTGTATCTCTCTACATCTCTGGGTGACCTCAATAAAAAGGCTGAAATCAAGCCCGACAAGATAAGCACCAGAAGGTATGTTTGCATGTTCATGGCAGAGGTTTATTTTTAGCAGCAAGAAAAGAGATAATACCCTAAATTCTATGTGATGGGAAAAATTGATTGAGAAACTTGACTAAATAGAATTATCACATGCAACAAGAGAGCATGATAAACATAAGAGTATAACGCATAAGAATTGTTAACACACTCCTACTTTTTAACATCAGTGAAGTAAATTAAAGTGACAACTGTCTTTCATTTACTGTGTCACAGCTATGTTCAGAGTGCCTGTAAAATCTTCAAGGCGGCAGAGGAGTGTCGTCTGGACAGAGATGAGGAGAAGGCTTATGTTCTGTACATGAAATATCTAACAGTATATGATCTCATCAAGAAAAGACCAGACTTCAAGCACCAGCAGGTATAATAAACATTAATGCATTTTAAAGTGTAGGAAACTAACGTGTTTTTTTATGTGAAAAGGGTGTTGCACTTCCTTTTTATGTAAAAACTTGCTGACTAATGGAAATTGTTTGAGAATACCACAAGTCACTAAATTCTGATTAAACTTCTCTCTATTCTAATATGTAAAGGAGTATTTCCTGTCCATGCTTGGCCCAACCAGCTTTAAGAAAGCCATTGAAGAAGCTGAGAAGCTCTCAGACAGCCTTAAACTCAGGTTAGAGGTTCTTGTTGTCTACACTTCATATAATAAACAGCAAAATCTTTTCAATATGCTTTGTAAATCAAGAGAAAACACTTTTTGTTGTGATAAAGTTGTACATAGAGGCAGATGATAAATTCTATTTTTTTCCTATTTATGCAGCTGATTATTCCATTTGTTAACTTGAAACAGGTATGAGGAAGTTGAGGTTCGGAAAAAGCTTGAGGAGAAAGAGAGACAAGAAGAAAAGAAAAAGAGGGAGGAAATAACCGAGAAAGATGGAGTTCGAACTTCTCCCAAAGCATCATCAGCAAACAAGAAGGACAGCAAGAGGGTACAAATATCAAAATTCTAGTATCTGGTCTTGGTACATGAAAAATAAACCATAAAAATCACAGTATTTGATAAGCACTGTAATCCAAGGTGACTTACTTGGTGTACCTATGTGGGTGGTTGGCCCTCAATGGGAACTGAATCTAAGCCAAGGAGTGTGGCTGTCATGCTGTAGTGGTTCAAAAAAATTTCATCGTCAAAGTAAAGAAGTCTGGATCTTTTGGTCAGTGTAAATACAGTCATAGACCAGGGCCCGCAATTATTAGCCAAGTATAAAGTTGAAGTCTGTATTTTTCTGTATTTTATTAAACATTATGCTTTAACAGTAACCCAGTCTAACTTTTTTTTTTTTTTTGGCTTGTCCATTTACAGACATGATAATATAGTAGGATCTTAATGATTGGTATTAGCATCCACTTTTTTAATTATGTGGTAGCCCCACCTTGTTTGAATGTCTCTGCTACTAGACTTGTCAAAAGCATCATAGAGAATCAGCAGATAGAGTATATAGGCATGACTTTGACCTAATATGAAGCAGTTTGTAAACATTTGAAGTTGAATGATATAAGGGCAAATCAAGCTGAGTAGAATTTGTTCCAACTTGTATTGTCAACATGCTTTTTGTTTCAGCTTGAATTTTTTGTGTCCACATGTCAGGTCAAAGGAGAGCAGAATGAGTTGAAGAATGCACCATCAAAAGGTAACCATAACCCCATGAAAAATGTTCTGAAGCTGTGTAATTCTTTCTGAGACACTGTAGAAGTCACTGTAGAAATTCAAAGATTTGCTAGCATTATGTTAACGCTCACGTGTGGCATTCATGAAGTCTTAGAATTCCTTACTTCAAAGACGCCTCTTACAAGCCAGTTAATGGGTAGTGGTCAATCCAAATTCTATACAGATTTTGCTGTGTTGATTAAATTGTTCCATCTGCAGCAGCAGGGCCTGCTGGAGGAGTCACAGCTGAGAAGCTTTTCCACATGATGAAGGACCAGACGATTACAATCATTGTCATGGACGCCCGCAGCCAGAGGGACTTTGAGGAGTCACACATTCAGGTTCCAGCTCAGAACTGTATCAGCGTGCCTGACGAAGCCATCAGCCCAGGGTAAGACAGTAGGAGAAAGGAGTTTGGGGATTCGGCTAAATACTCAGTGATTTGATTTGAACATATGACAGCTGAACTGACAATGAATACAACTACAACCCAAAATAAATTAATGAAATGTTTACTGAAATTGATCACTGCTGCTGGAGACATCTCATTGTTCTGTTAACAACTTTGTATTTGCATTTTATTATCTGTCCTTTTATCTGCATGTTTTCTTTTTCCTCTGTTTGAGTCATTAACAGTCAAACAGTGAGAAAAAAAAGTTTGTTCCTTTTTACACAAGGTACTTCAACTCATCTCACTTAAGTTGATGAGATGTAATTTGGTGAGATGTTGTTAACAGGATTGTAATTGTTTTTTTTTGTTTGTTTGTTTTTTGTTTTTTTTCAGAATCACTGTGAATCAGATTGAGGCGAAGCTGCCAGAGGTGTCCAAAGAGCAGTGGAGGCGGCGGGGCTTTGTGGATTATATAGTCCTACTGGACTGGTTCAGCTCCGTCACTGACCTCAAACTGGGCACCACCTTGCAGAGCCTCAAAGACGCCCTCTACAAGGTAACTGAGTTCTCAGGGATAAGTGTATGACCTTTTGTATGTGTGAGTGTCTGCATGTATAATAAGAACTGTTTTTCCTTTTTGTACCCTCCACAGTGGGACAGCATCACCATCCTGCGAAGTGAGCCTCTGGTGCTGGAGGGCGGCTACGAGAACTGGCTTCTGTTCTACCCCATGTACACAACCAATGCTAAAGTTCGGCCCCCTAGGCAGAACACCATCAACACCCTCCCTCAGTGTGAGTATCACCACTGGGCCAGCACAGCATTCACCTCACAGCACCAGTACTCTTGTCAGTTTCTGTCACACCCTATGTTCAAGGGACAAGCGTTAGCCAAGTTGCTAGCAGGAGGCACTGGTTATGGCTTCTGTTTTTTCTAAGGGAGCACTGAAATCCTGTTTGAAGAAGGGCACTCTTAAAGGAATGCACCTTTGGGGAGATTGGCTTGTTGGTCACCTTAACCAACAAGTATTAGTGTTTCAGTTAAGACTGGCAGTTTTGTGTAGGAGGTTCATGAAGTACCACTGCTTTCTTTTTTTATTTTTCCATAGGAAGTGAGTGTGACAAGTAATGGGGATTTACAACTAAGAAACACAGTGCATCACATGAATGTGGTGTCCCCACCTAAAATAGTTTCAAAAAAGAATGTGGCTACATTAGCATTATTAAGGCCATATAATAAGAAAACATTTTAATAGTAAAAGGTCAGTGTGCATAATTCAAATAATGCTGTTCTTCTCCCATCATTCATTACAGTGTATGCTGAAGTGTTAGAATGGAGAACCAGTGCAAATAAGTTGACCAACAGGCCAATCTCTTAAAATCTTTGTGTATTCTTTTAAAGCCAAATATTTTTAACTTCTAGTGCTCAGTGATGTGAGCGCTAAAAACATGCTAGGAGCTCTCATCACTGTCGGAAGCCAGTAACAAGAATGAGAAGCCAGCTTTGTGAAGGGATGTTCCCAATAGACACAGAGTCTGCCTATTTATTCTCATGCCTCTCTGATAAATCCAGGTTCAGAGTATCTGACAGAAATTTGATGTGAGAGGAAGTTTCTGGTGTGAGACAAGTGGAAAGAGAAACAAAATCTGCCCTGACTTTATAGTTCTCTCAGTGTGCTTGATTTAAGTGGTGAAGTAAAGAGTACTGTGTATACTGGCAATTTTTAAACCTGGCTGAAGGCTACATGGGCTCAAACACATAAGCTTTGTGATTATAGTTTCTTTCTTGCGCTGGATTTTTACATCAGGATGCTAGTGCAAGTGGGGGTATTGTTTTCGGTCCTGTCCGTTTGTGTGTGTGTGTGTGTGTGTGTGTGTGTGTGTGTGTGTGTGTCGCAGTCAAATATGCAGTATGCAGAAAGATATGCAGGCTAGAGTTATGTCACTAAAATATTCGGGCTGCTATGTGCTTTTTGATAAAATAATAATAAG
>OMKZ01018747.1:0-15352 GCA_900302535.1 Neoniphon sammara
CATTTCTTCTGTTTTTTCTTCTTTTCTTTTCTCTTCAAATGCTCTGCAGCCACAGAACAGACTGATCTGTGGCATTTCTGCTCCTTGTGTGTGTGTGTGTGTGTGTGTGTGTGTGTGTGTGTGTGTGTGTGTGTGTGTGTGCGTGCGAGTAAGAGAGAGAGAGAAAGAGAGAGAGAGAGAGAGAGAGTCTTGGCAAATGATCATTGAGTCTTTGGTACTGATCACAAAGCGTATCAAAGCCTGCAGATATATTTTGTTTATTTTGAAACAACAAAAATCTCGCTTATCGTACCTTAACTATCTCTTCTCACATACCTTATTTAAAAAAATAAAAAAAACAACTAAGGCATTTTATTTCTAAGTCAACAGCTGTCAGCGGAGCCAGTTTTAATTTGCATGCCACCAAAACGTTTGGCTTGCTCTTGAAAGGAAAGTGAGTCATGCTGCCGTGGAGTTTTTTTTTTTTAGCCATGTTATTATATTCATGATACAGCAAAGTCCCAGACACAAAGAAACCGCTGTCAGGAGAAGGTATATGGTTATATTTGCAGTTAAGGTTTGTTATTTGTTGACAGAATTCAAACAGTTTTTCATTCTCAATGTCAAAACGCTGAGAGTAATTGGCGAAAGATTTTGAGCCTCGCGTTTTACACCAAGACACGCTCTCATCTTATTCCATCTAGATAAAAAAACTCCTCTCTTTGCCTCTCTATGTCCTTCAAAGACCAAGGATTCTTTATTGATTGCTTGACATTGACTCTGTATAATCAATATCACACTGAAACAAAAAGGCTGAAATGTGTCTTAAAATCCGTAGTGTGTATTAATTCAAGGCCCTGCCTAATGTACTAGCAACAAGATTATCTGTTAAATTCACATAGCTAAAAGCGATGTGAACTTAATACCAGCTCTAACATCACATGACCGTTTTGAAAGAACCACATTTTTAATGATATTAAAACAGTTACAAAGTGCTGCAGAAATGAAACAAATCTGGAATATTAACAAATCATCAGCTATAGAAAAAGGGAGTGCTCACATTGGCCCCATTAAGATTCATGCAGCAGGAGAGAAGCAGTAAAAGCCGGTGTAACAGAAGTATTGTTAAAATTAGCAACACAAATGCAGTATTGAAGTATCAATACAGCTTTACATAAAAAAGGCAATGCTATGGGCTTGAAAATCTGGTCTCTCTTTGACCAAATGCCAAACACACCGTCAAAACCAATGGGACCCGGCGCTTCCAACAAATCAACCTTATTTCTACGGCATAAAGACAGCAGTAAGAGCAGTAAGCAGGTGAGTAAAAGAGCCAATGCAATTTTCATCTGTGTCTCAAAAGAAGATTCAGTATTGATGATCGTATTTCCTCAGGCAAGTTGCTTCAAAGTTTAGGGGCCCTGATCGAAAATGTTTGATCACCTTTTGTGGTTCAAATAGACTTTGAAACAGCATGAATGGCTTTGTCTGTAGGTTTCTGTAGATTGGGAGTTACAGGCGCTATAAAATAAGCTGAAGGCGATGTAAAAATAAAACTGTATGATTTGAAAATGAACTGGAAGCCAGCATTAAGTAAACTGCATTAGGCTTTATCAGCTCTCTTGCTGCTCTGTTCTCAATGAGCTGCAGACCATAAGAGCTCTCGATGGGCAGGTGAAGATAAAAACACAACTAAAGCTGTCTGGATGATAGTTTTTGAATTAAATTAGAGGAGAAAGACTTCACGACCCAGCGCTACAGCTTTTGTACAGTATGAGGGCTGTATCTGTAGTCAAGTATATCTCAACAACTAGATGTGATATTATACATCATTACATGTGAAGTACACTTTCTGTCCTCAAATCTGTGACAGATGTGGTTACTATCCAAAAGGACTCTTACAGTAGAAAGCCTTTTATACGCCCAGGCAAACATGATGTACCTACACACCCATCCATCCGCCCACAAATAACATAGATGTGCAACTGCACATGTGCAAATGCCGTCACACAGTAGAGCTCAGTTATTTAGAAAGGTCGCAAGGAGAGTTAATCTAAATGGGTTTATGCACTGCAAGCTGGAATACACCAGTACAATCAGTCACTAAGAGGATCTGAGGTACACACATATAAATTGTTGTTTGGCCTCTCCATGCCTTGCTCTGTCCATCACTCTTTCATTTCCCTGCCTGTGAGAGGTCTGGAGGAAAGAAATTGTGTGAATGCATGCGTGTGTGTGCGTGCGTGTGTGTGTGTGTGTGTGTGTGTGCATGTGCGCAAAAGCATGTGTTTGGTGATGCCAAGAGTATTGAAATTTTATCGAACTGTGTGTTGCTTGTGCATTCGTTTGTGTGTGTGGGTGTGTGAGTTTGTTTTTACAGATGTCCGTGCCTGTTTGTGTGTATGTACGTTAGAGATGAAACAATATGGATGGAACTGTTTTGTGAGCTGAAACCAATATCCCTTATCTTCCCACCCAACAGCTGATGCCGATATTGATATATATTTTTCTAAGAATCGTAAAACAAGTACAGGTGCAAAACAGGCTTTTCAGAAAGGCCTGTCTTAAAGGAATACTCCAACATTGTGGGCAAAATCCGACTTAACCAGACTGAGACAAGATACCATTTTCACCTCTGTACATCCACTGGTTCAGTTCCTGTGGTTAGCATCTCATGTTAGCTTAGCATCTTCTTACCATCCAACTTCTCCTAAAACAACTCTCATTTAAAAAAAAAATTCCAAGACATGTATTTCAAATACGCATGATACACTGTGTAAATAAGACAGCTTCAGATTTGCTGTAAGGTTGTTTTTTTTTACTTTGATATAGCTAGGCTAATGACCTCTGTGGATTTCAAGTATTTATGCTAAGCTAACACAAACTGTTCACCATAGAACTGAAGCAGTGGACGTACAGAGGTAAAAATGGTATCGAACATCTTGTCTTAGTCTGGGTAAGGCAGAAAAAAAGGGTATTTTGCCCAAATGTTGGAGTATTCCTTTAAGATCATTGTTTGTTTTAAACAAACAACCATGTTGTTCTGTTGCCAATTTGACAGTTGTATTCATTTTCAGACCAATACCAATTGTCTGCCAATACTTCGGTTCATCCCTAATTTATGTATGATTTGTGATGTCAGTGTAGTTAAGTTATATAGAGGTGACAATTTGCTATTTGTATACTTGTGAAGCTCTGTGTGAGAGAGACCGGCGAGATGCTTGTATGCAATGCACTCTCCAGCTCATATTAGCCTGAGGTTGACTGGAAAGTGCAAGGAGTTCGAAGAAAAACCATTAAACTCTGGGGAAAAAAAAAAAACATTATTTCTCAGATAATGGTTGTGGAGGAGGGGAGAGGAGAGGTTGCTGCCATGTTGCTCTCTTCTACTCTAAACAGGAAGGGCGGCTGTTCATACCAAGAGGCTTTCATTTGGTCCTTTGTCTCTATCAGCGCTCGTCAGTTAGTGTTACTGTGTGTCAGAGAGCTATCTTTCTCTTTCTGTCCGCTCTGATGATGGAGAGGTAATTTCAGCTTTATGATGGTGTGACTCTAATGATGAGGATGGGAGAGCAGAGTGCGTGCGAGTTTGGGAAATAGAGTGAGAAATAATGTGTGTGATTCTCCACGTGTGTGTGTGTGCGCGTGTGGTTGCATAAGCACACACATCTGTGTTTTTCTGTGTGTGTGTGTGTGCACATGCATACGTGTGTGTGTGTGGGGGTGTGTGCAGGCACAAGCGGGATAGTGTCCAACTCATACCGCTGTCCCCAACACTGAATGGGCTGTTAATGGAGAGTAATGAGGGAGTACTTTCACGGCAGATGTGCCCTCTCTGCAACTCTGTCTTGCCCTGAGACTGTAAAACTGACCCATGCGAGACATCAACAGTCCACGCTCTGATTAAGCTCTATGTTATGTTTCAGGAATTTAAATGTTTTGTACACTAAGTTTGCCTTACATTGCTGTAGCCCTGGAAGTAACAGTAAGTATCATTTCGACATAGCACCTAGAGTCACATTAAATGACAAAGGCCCTGGCAGTGTCAGCCTAGCCCAAAATCTGTTAGAGGCCCATCTTCTTCACTGGAGTGTGAAATTATTTTAGCTCTCTGCTCATTATAGGATTTTAAAATGCATTATAGTTAGGGCTTTTATGGTGTGCCGCGGCATTAATTCAATTTGCCCCATTCACGCTTTCTTATTATCACGCTCAGTTCGAGCTACAGGGAGAGGAAGCTGCTGAGCAGTGCTCCCCAGCCTTATCTCTAAAGGATATAAACTACACAACCCAGCTCAATCAGAGCCAGCCCGGACTGCTCCATCCATCCATCTACTCTTCCTCTCTCTCTCCCTCTCTCTCTCTCTCTCTCTCTCTATTCCCCAGATGCTACTTGCTGTGGCGACCTCCATCCTTCTCTTCATCCTCCATCCCTCTCTCCATTTCCTTGTGAGTTTGTGATTGATGGGGGCTGTCCTGAGAGCCCTTTCGATATCTTTCCATAGAAACACACACATGCACAACCCGTGCACATTCAGAGAGGTACGTACACACACACACACACAGACCAAGAAGGACCAGGGCCAAGCTGAAGCAACAGAGAGAGCCGCACAGGTTTAATGGGAAAACAAGCCACAGTGTATGGGTGAGACAGTGTTAATCTATCACTGGAACCAGCAGCCTGGTTTGTGTGTTTGTTTACCACACCAGAGAGGGAGGCATTCTGGGAAGGCCCTATCACTGTTTGGCCCCATTACTGCAGAAAGGGACAATAATGTGTTCAACATTGTAAATGTGTTGCTGGTGCAGGTGAAAGCATTAGCATGGAACAGTAGGTAGAGTGTGAGCGTGGGTTCCAGCTCCGACTACACTTCCTCAAATATGAACGCTGCATGCATGCATAATTGCACCCGGACAAAACACACACAGATGAGAGCGTCGGTAATTCCGTCTGTCACTCGGCACGCATGCACGCTGACACACAAAACATGCTGTGCACTGTACTAATCACATGTGGTGTACTGTAAGTTAGCATGTGACTGCGGTCTGGCGCACTGGTAATGGTGAGAGAGGAAAGGAGGATGAGGATAAAGTCTTCATTTAGATTAACTAATCCAGTGTGCGCTGTGTAGACCATCATCTCCCAACTCACATCCAGATCAGCATTAGCAACAAGCCAGCAAGATTAAACAAGATCAATGTTTATCACCCACAGTGTGCACAGGGGGGCGGGGGGCTGGGGGGTAGCATCATCAAAATAAGTGATGAACACCCCGCCTCATCACCATTTATCACAATATCTGGTATCAAAGCAACATTAAGAACAGAATCCATGATTATCTCTTATATACTCTGTAAATAGAAATAATAATCGACTGTATGCCCCAAATCTATGATGATGTGATACTCATATTGGTTGGATAAAATCTCATATTTATATCTCATAAAAGTAATATTTCATAAGTTGGATTTGGTGGTGCAACCACAAGATGATCTCGCAATCAATCCAAATATTAAGACAAGCCGAGTGACTCATTTACGACTTTGAACACATGATTATTCATGGGGTAACAGAACGTTTAGGGACAGATTCTCAATTTAGGGTTTGACAGATGCAGTCAATTCTCAGTCAGAGATATCCATCAAAAGCAACTTAACGAACAGTCATGCAATTAATTATTAAAATTACTCGATTAAACTGCAGCTGCACTGTCGGGGCAGAAAGGGCAGAAGTAATTACAAGTCGATAACTTGTGAGAAATGACATGCAAAACAGGCCGGGCAATCTTTCAAGCGAGTCTAAACACAGATATGTGTGTATACACAAACATAAAAACAGAAGAATGTGCAGGGATTTCACTTTGCTCCTGCTCTTTTCCTCGTTTTATTCAGGGGAAGAGGGGTTAAGAGGGCTGCAGTGAACCCTGTGCTCTCAGTTCCAGGTCCTGATCCATAGTGTGTGGCGGCGGCGCGTGTCTCTGAGTTTCCAGTGCAAGCCTGGCACTTCTAATGGCACAGCATCCCCATCCCATCCTTCTCAGCACATTATAAGACTGCAGAGAGCATATGGTCTGATTAGTCCGCAGAATTAAGCCCTGCACCGTCGATGGAAAGACAAAGAAAGAGATCCATGGACGTTCACTGGCTCAGTTGAGAGCAGACACAAATTGGCAGTGGGACCACAGAGCAAAACACGATCACACACGTGCTCTGTCTCTCACATACACACACACACATGCACACGCGCACAAACTCACATATGTGTAAATACCCTAGCCTGATGAAGACCCTACTGGTCAAAACATTGCACAATAATTGCAGTGGGAGCTTTGATATTCAGTGTGCGGACATTGTTCTTCTTTCAGTAAATATCCAAAAAGCTCATGGACCTCATGCTTTCACCTAGATGTCGCTCAGCAGCCTGGAGCGGCACTACATTTCCCGTGCATCAAAGACACCTGCTACTGTAATCAGTCATCCTCTGGCTAAGATGAGGTCGTAGTCTCTCTATCTCCCAGAATTGATTAAATAACTCAACCGTGAGATGGACATCATCTTCAAAAGCATTTTATTATCTGAGCTGTGATTCCCCTGGCTTCGACATAGTCTTTTTTGATCGCCAGAACGAGCGAAAGTCTTTTTCTCTTCATGCAAGCATCTGTTTTGCATAGCAGTCATTTTCATCCTTACAACAAAAGCCACATTGTCGCTGTGCAAATTGCTGTCGCACAATTACTGCAATTTCTGCTCTTTTCTCCAAAGCAAAGTTCACGGCATGTCAAAACATCTCACTAGGCAACTTGGCCAGCCATGTGATCTTTCCTCCCGCGCTAAAAATCTCCTTGTTCACAGTTCACCCGGCAAAACTTTCAAATTTGTCTGTGCCTTGTGTGTTTATCAGTGCCTCCTTGGGCCACTGAGAGCTGAGCTGCAACCATTCTTATGCTCAGTTAATTGGACCTTTGGGTACAAAAGGTTGAGAAATTCAAGACAAAACAAGGCATTGAATTCCCACGGCATATCCTTGTGCCAGCTCCAATTTTCCTTGCTCAGTCTAGCCTATAGGCAGGCCTGTCTGAAGGGCTGATTCATTAGAGCGCTTTAGGACAGTTCTATCAGCGCCTCAACTCAATCACACACCTTCCTCTCTGCGAGTTTGTAAACTATCAGCAACAGTCTGTCGTGGCCTATTCCTTGACATATAAATTGTTGTTTAAAGCGATGTTTTGTGACTGGGAGCAAAACAGCTCCTGGTTAATCAATAGCGCAAAATCAATTCAGTCCTCCGGGGAAATGCCACAGAGAGGCTCTGGAGCATGCAAAGGTGAAGCCCAGACAAAAGTTTCAGGTGGATCAGGGGGAGAAATGGCAGGTGTGGAGAGGAGCAGGCGCTCACGTGGTGAAATAAACTCTCTATTGTGCTCATTACAAATCATTCTACATTTACACAGCATAAACAGTTGTAGCAAATTAAATCAATGTCAGCACGGCTTTCAAACTCAAACCTTTGCCTCCCGCTAAGCTGGTGTCAGCGCATCATAGATGAGATTTAATAAGAGTGAACACTCTCGGTTGGTGATAAACTCCCAGTAAAATGTACAAGTTGTACTCATTTATCACACAGGTAGACAGCAGGTTGCGCAGAAGTATTCTGGGATTCTGTGCCTTTGGAGGTCAGCGAGACATTTACCTGACAGCGGCTGCCTCTCTGCAATGTCTGGACTTGACAATGTCTGTGGTAATGGACATCAATAATGCAGACTCTCGGCCTGATAAAACCTCCCTGTCCCCATGACTATGCTCGCAGTGCTACGCCATACGCGACCTTTTCCGCAGCTTTTAGCCATCTTTAAGGTGTCACACAGACATACACACACAAACACATACACACACATGGAAACTGATTGTTTATAGGGGTCTATTGTTAAAATTGCTCCAACAATAACGCAGAATCCCTCATGCAAAGAGACACACGCAGACACACTCACCCCATGCCTCTGGCTCTACCATTTTTGTTTTTTGGGAATGCAGGGACACCTTGGCCTGCTGTAACCTCAGCATACCAGCACACACACTCACTCTTTTACTTACTTTCTCTGCCTCTCTGTCTTCCTGACTCTGCATCTTTCTCTCTCTATGTGTCTCTCTCACGTCTTGCGTTTATTTTCCACTGACATTAAATTGTATAGGAATTAATGTTCATTAGCCTCGTGTTGCTCAGAAAAAACACACGAGAGCAGTAATTGTAGTCTTCAAGGTGTTTTTTTTTAATCCATTAAAACTAATTTCCAGCATTTACATCACCTCACATGACTCACCAGACCAACTGTATGCCTGCTTTGCACAGCCCTGTATTCCCATGGTGAACATGCACATATTCTCAAGCTCTACCCGTAACCATCAACAGCACTTGCAGGCAAAACAGACAATAAGATTAACACAGACCTCAGACAATAGCAGAGCTGGCAGTGATGCTGTTAGCTGGAGCAAGTTGGCATGCTGGCTCGGCATCAGTAGTTTTGGAAGTCGGGGAGGGGGGGGGGTTGTCAATCAAAAAACTGGCCAGATCAGCTTACAGTATAGCCCTCGCTCCATTTGAACTTTTTATTAATATAGTGTGAAAAAGCTACAGCTTGATATTCTACAAAAGAGAATCTACTTGCATGCTTTTACTTCACATAGAGGCGCCGAAAATATTATTACATTTATTTAAAAAAACAAATACATTTTTAGAATTTAAAAACGGAAATAAAACTGTTTATTTTTCAGTACCACTAAAGAGTAGAAATATATTGTACACATATGAAATGTATTGTACAAATAGGTCACATATGAAGCAAGAACATGATAAAACATGTACCGAGTACAAAGGAGCCTGTCATGTATAAACCACTGTCCTTTGTGTATACTGTACACATAACAAGACAGACAGTCCACAAATTGATAGAAATGGGAGCACAGTTCGTGAGATGTCACCATGGTGCGCTGCCATTTTGAACACCAATTGTTCTGCCCTATATTTACACAATATTCTTTTCCTCTCTGTATCTCTTGTTTTCTCCGGGTGCCTTTCCAAATGGCAGATTATCATTTTCCTTCTCATCTTCCTTCCATTTGCCCTCCGACAATTTTCAGACAAATACTAGAACACCTTGCCCTTTTCTCTTCTATACATTGCTATATTTCACTCTCTGCCTCAGTCCTGTAACCATCCACTCAGCACTGCAGGGTAGTACACATGCACACCTCACCCCCCCTCCCCCTTGCACTCTTGCCACCCCAATAGTTTCTCTCTTCTGCCCTCTAACCATCTGACAGTTACATCTCACCGAGCTGACCTCTTATCGGCAGTATACTACTCCCTGCCTCTGATCTGCCTGCCCTTTACTTATCTTCAGTAAGCACATAGCTAAATACACACACACACACACATACACACGCACACACACAGAGACAGACATGCATTTACACATACCTTTCATCATACTCATTATTTTCTTTCTCCCTTCTTCCTTGCCCTGTCTCTCGCTCTCTCTCATCCCTCCTCACCTTTCTCTCCCTTTACCTCACCACACCTGATTCATGTTAAAGAAATTCTCTGTGACCGTGCCCTCAGCAGTGCAGCTAGCCACGACCTTTCTGTGCCCCTAATAATAGTGTGCTGTATTCCTCTTTAAATATCTTCAAGTCCAGGAGCGCTACCCTCTTTTTCTCTCCCTGCTCCTGCTGCCTACTTAATCCCGTCTTAAAGAAACTGTAGCTCTCGCTCCCCGCTTTCCCTCCTACTGGGCATCAGAAACATGCTAGGACAGTGGAAACAGCAGAGGGACTGCAGAGGTGTATGCTCTCCATTTCATAGCATGAGCACCACGGAGCAGAAATCAAACACTACATGCATGCTGGAGATTAAAATCATGGCATCAGATATAATAAATCTGACAGCCTGTACTGAAGGGAATCTGAATACTGTAGGGACCATTATAACCATTTACTACACATGCAGATGGATACACAAACAAATTGACACTTGGGTATGTAAAACCACTTACACGCTTGTGCATGCAACTGCATGCCCGCTCACGAGCACACACAAAATAAAACACAGTCACCACAGGCGTTTTTCCCTAAATTGAATAAATGCAGACAGCCTTTTGTGGAATTGTTTTCTACTTAAACAAACAGCCCCACAGTCACAAATTACAAATAAAAATGAGATCGGGTCTCTTCTCAATTCATTTCACATCACAAGGGGAATATGCAAATATAGTAGGGGGGGGGACTAGTAAAAAAGGGGACAGTGTATTAAAGTCAGCATGGGGCGAGACATTATGATACAGAGAGAGAGGGGGAGAGAGAGAGAGAGAGAGAGGTTTTCTGACAAATCAAGCTGAGTCGAGGTGATTACCACAAGCTGAATGCCATCCTGCCCACAGATACGGAGAAGGAGGGAGCAGCCACTCCAATATTCCCCCCTCCAACTCACAAAGGATTGCACCACTTACTCAATACTTCTCCTAACCCATCCAATACCATTAACGGATTTCTGCTCAGGTGCAGAGAAAAGGGAGTCTTCGGGAGGGACGACCAAAAGCAAAATTCCACTCTAATACAAATCTGCGCTGACGTTCTCTGTGGGGCAACAAAATCCTTTACAGAAAGATCTGTGGAGGTCCCTCAGTCCCTCTCCGCCAAAACAACACCACCTAGCCAGTTCCTGTGAATCATGAGTCATGGCCTACTTCCATTGCCTCTATCATTCTTCTTACACTACTACTTTGTTAAACACAGTCTGTGTCAAAAAGTACCACTACACTGCTGTCTCTAGAGTTTTTCACCGTACCAAAAATAGTTAAGAAAACAAACATCGCTCCAACGACATCAAGATGAGTACACAAGTGTGTGTGGATGTGTGTGTGTGAATGGGTTGGGGAGCCCAGTGTCCTAACAGCGCTGATGAAATATCAGTGAGGAAAATACGGTAAATAAAATAAAAAATAAAAAATGAATTGCGGTGTTTTTATTTATTTTTGTTTATCTGTTATAGTCAGTGGTCGGTGGTACAAATAATAGGATTTTTCCAAGTTTCAGATTTCAATTTCAGAAATAATGCCGCAATTACCAGCCGAAAAATATAATTTGTTACTTTTGTTATCACCCCACAGATGATAAATGTCAGATTAAAGTAGAACTATCCAGAAATGATATCCCACATTCATACTCTGATTGGCTTTCATCACAATTAGTTGTTTTGTTTCCTCACTGAGCTAGCTGAGATAAGAAACCGAGCGAAACTTGACTTTGAGGTCATCAAATTATCCCAGTTTTTTAAAGTAAAAAAACAAAGCAGCTACCAATTTTTTGGAATATAATGGCAAAAATAATAAGCAGTGTAAAAAAAACACAGCTTAAAAGGGGTAATATACGTGTTTGCTACTTTGAGTGGTGAGTAATGCATTTTTATTTTAATTTTTTTTTAAGAATGAATCAAATACTTGTACATGTATGTAAAGTGAATAACTGTATGGAAAATGTGTACATTAACCAGTTAATGAAAGCAGAAAATGGTAATCACAGTGATGGATAAGTAAATTAGATCTGGATATCAACAGTGTAATTATTAACAGTCTGTTGGCTTTATGGAGTTATGGTAGATTATTTTGAATCTTACGCCTGTTTGTGAGAAGTAAACATGTTTTGTGGTATGTACATCTATTTATGGATGAATGACAAACAAAGGAAAACACTGAGCAGAGTGGTGAATGCTCTCAGTGCTGCTGGATGTCTATTTTGTTGTGAATATAAGAAAATATACGTTTCTGGTTGATCTGCCACAGTGTAACATTGAATTTACTCTACATTTACTCATTTCTATACGTTTCTTTAACATTTATTTGCATAGCAGAAAATATGAAAAGTATGCTTCGTCTTCAAATTTGACATGTCTTGGAAACATGGGGGAAAGAAAATGAATAATAATAAATTTTCATACAGGTAAGTATGTTCTGCCAGAATGAGGATGGAGCCTATATTGAGGGCAATCTGGTACTGCCACTGCATCACCTCCTTATCTGTTCTGTGTCAGAACCATTTATCTAAGATATCTAAGTGTCAAACTCGACTTTTTTTTCCCTTTTAATCTCCATTTCAACAGCACAAATGACAGCTCTTGTGATGGCTGTAATCAGAACACTGTGCCCACAGACAAAACTTATTAACATGAGAAAGCCTTGCACCGCTGTGATTAGCATTTCACGCCCACATTAACCAGTTAATGAACGCATTCTGCGAGCATTTGGTGAATCCGTGCGGTCAATGTGCACAAACTGGCTGTAACATCTGCACTGGTACTTCAGTGCTTCGTGATTTTGTCTTTATATACGTGAGTAATGTGTTAAACATTTGTAGTAGGATTAGTATGTAGTAGATGTTGCTGAATTCAGCATGCTACTGTAACTCTGTGCAACTGTAAGTAGACCACTGCCTGATGGTGCTTTCCGTCTGCCATTCAGCAGGTGACGGTTAGCACCACGGACAGCTCCACACTACTGGGAGTACACAGGAGTAAAATGGGTAGAGACAATGCAACACCAAGGGGTCTTATTAAAATTGTTGTTATGGCAAACAAACCTGGGAAAGTCAATTTCAGCATGCCTCAGTAGTGGCACGTAGTCTCACACACACAAACAGCCACACAAAGGCACAAACGCACACGCACAAAGACTCTCTCATCCTTTTTCCTTTCTGTAATGTATGAGCTTGCGTCTGTCTCTCTGAAACACACCACATATTTCCTGCAAAACCCCAGCAAACCCACATGCAATGGTAGTAGGCCAATTCCAGTGGGAGAAGATTAGGGTAAATCCCACAAAACCAGCTAAAATGGACTCCATCATTCAAAGAGCCATGTATGGGAGGATTGGGACAGAGACAAGGAGAAGAAAGGCCCGCCCTCATAGACTCGAGTCAGGATTCTGTCTGGAAAGCTATATTCACCGGATAAAGGACATGCCATGCCTTTGATCAGGAGAGGAGAGTTTGGCAGGTGAGAGGGGGAAAATGGAGGCAGGTATCTGAATATCTGTCAGGCTAGAGCGGCTTATTTCTATTATGCATCTATGAACAATGATAGAATTCAAGACTATTTTTGCTCCCCCTGAAAAAAAACTCCACGCACTTCTTCACAAGAATGTGCCCAAATCAGGCATGCAATTACAATTTAGAACGTGCTGTGCAAAGTAACAGCGGCAGGCTATTCAAACAAAAGCATAGCAAGTTTCCCGCATGCTGTGCTGCACAATTACAGAGCAAATCATTTAGATTCTGGGCCACAAATGTTTCCTTGCAGGATACTGTGAATTTAACTTTTGAAAGAGCAAAACAAAACTTAAATAACAGATACACAGAGTTTCACTCTTCCTCCAAGAATTTGAGAGGCTGCCTGACTGTGGCAGCACCACTTCAAATCCCTGGGACTAGGGAGTGAATGAGAGGAGGATTAGAGGGCTAATGCCAGTAGATGAGAGAGAGAGGGTCGTGGTGGTTTGCCACTCTGCAAGGATTAGCACTGAAAACAACTTCACAGTCACAAACCATGTCAATCAGTGCCATAATTCATCCAGTTCACAAAAACCCTAAATATATACTGAGAAGATCATCTTGTGCCTCCCATGAATAATGTTCATCCATAATTGAAACATCTTCCCAAACTGCTAAAATCATAATAAATCTTAACTCTACTGGAAAACTTGAAAAAAATTCTCCAAGGAATGATGCAATATTGATGTGCAAGGTTTAGGCTAATATCTCGGATTTGTGGATGGACAGATTATGATGATGCACACCTGTTGAATGCGCCTGTGCTGCAGGGACAGTGACAGCTCATATAATGTCAGGCCTTTTGGGGGGGCTCTGCTGATGAAGGGTAAGCTGACCAGATGGCGGCACAGTTTTGCCATATCATGCATGTAAAAGCAGTATTTCATTAAAATAGGGCATCGCCACAATGCAAATAACTCCTGGGGAGGAGGGGTGGGAGGAGGAGGAAGAGGAGGAGGGGGGAAGGGGGTTATATGACTTCACTTAAGTGCGGATTAATAGTGGAATAGGCTACACACCTCGTTTATCCTGAATCTTAACAGTGAGCTCCACGAATGGCTCTGTCTCCCTATCCAAACGCCTGGCTATCGTGATATCTCCACTGTCGCGCCCCACTGTGACTGGGGAGCTCTCTGACTCCGGGTAAATCAGCTCGAAGGAGGCTGACTGAAACCTGGTGGGACTCAGGCTCGTTACGACCGAGCCGATGCTGGCATCTTCCGACACGTTGAGGGAGACCACAGTGCCAGGGTCCAGCAATGCCCTCGGCGACCGTCCTCCCCGTCCTGCCTCCCCAAATTCAGCAGGACGCGTTGCCCACCGGTGTGGAGTGATGGTAACCACTACACCTTTACTGGTCAGAGGGGGCCATCCGTGGTCTCTAGCAAAAACATAGAATTGGACTTTAGAGGGGAGCCCCAGGATAGAGTCAACCAGCAAAACTTCGCCTGTTTTCGGGACAACATAGAAACTGCCATTTTTGGGGATGGAAATGTATGTCAACTCTGCGTTCTTTCCGCTGTCTGCGTCGACAGCCTCCAGCCTATAAACCACACTACGGAGAGCAGTGGTGTCGTCTAAAGTTATGTGAACGGTGGCTGCACTGCGAAAAGTGGGTTCGTGATCGTTGGTGTCCAAAACGTCCACTTTTACCGACGCAACCTCGAAGACGACAGGCTCCGTTTCGCAGGTCTCGCAGCACAAACCTACACTCAGTAGGTATTCAGAGCGAGCCTCTCTGTCCAAAACCCGTGAAGTTTTTAGTAATATATTTCCCCGCTTGTGGTGGGCGAAGACGCGGAAATCTTCGCTTCCGTTTCCATGCAGTTTCAAGTGCATCCCGGAGTCTGGGCACCATTTTTGCGCGTTGATGCGCCTCACCGGAATGCTGAGTCCGTTCACTTTAGACGCCGTTGGCGAGTTCTCAAAAACATGCCCGTGAAAGAAAGGCAATCGCTCCTCCGTTTTATATCCAAAAGCCAATGTCAGAAGGCAGCATAGCAAAACAGCCCAAATCATGTTGGTGACAAGTTATGTAGCCTACCTCCGAGTGGCTCAGGAGTTTTGACAGCAAATCATTAAAAAAAAGAAAACAAAGCAAAAACTTAAAAAGACATTTCCCTCATACTTATCCACGATGTTATCCCTTCAGGTGACACCTCTGAACTTTAACCTCTTTCATCCTGGGAGATCCGTCGCTTGGCTCCATTCAGCGCCGCTGCGTGCAGGCTGTCCACGGCGCTGCAGGCAGTTGGCTGTTTTCGTACCCAGCGTTCAG
>OMKZ01018749.1:0-10396 GCA_900302535.1 Neoniphon sammara
AAAGGTAGCTGCAGAGTACATCCTGGCTGAAATATACTGAATGTACATAGACAGATTTAAAGAGCCATCTTAGGCATACAGAGTCCATGCTAATATCTCACAGATGCATGTATGTACCAGTGGTTTGCTTGATATAACACTGACCCCTGACACTGTTTTGACTGGAGGAAAAATTTCAGCTTCCACCTATATGACCATTCTGTAAACGTCAATTTTGATTAACGATCCTCATTGAAACTCATTAAAACTGTCATAGCTTGTCAAGTGTGACATAATAAGCAAAACAAAATAAATAAATAAAAGTCCCTCCATCATGTCAATATTTATTCATATATTAAAATTAAGGATGTCTGTTTCTATGTATCTATACGCTTTATGTATCTAGATAAATAGATAGATAGATGTTACATCACTTCAATTCACACTGACACAGCAAAACAAAGGGTTAAGAGGACTCCATCAAATCAAATTCCTTGCACAAATGAAGCAATTCCCCAAACAATCAAGACCCAGCTCACAAAGAGTAGTGATTTGCATCTCCGGGAAGCAAGCAATCAAAAACAAATAATGAGTACATTACTCCATTTCAGAGCAAAACCAATTTATGTCACATCTGAATGAAAACACTGCTATTAAAAATCTTTAAATAAACAAAATAATGAATGCGAAGAGCATTGGACACGAGGTAATCAGAGCATTGTACATGGGGAAATCTGATTGCAAAAGTTGTGTCCTGGATCTGAATTGTTTTTAATGTATCTCGACTTGTTCTTGGTCTTGGTCTTCTCTACAGCCTTCTCTACTATTAATCTTTCCATTATTAACCACCACCCTATTCCTCCTTCTACTAAGCCTTTTTAACTGGTCTCACTTCACATGATCTCTATATGGCATACGATTTGGTCTTTCTATATTTTTTCCCTGGTCCTACTTCTGTTCTGCTAGACCTATCCATTTGTCCATGCTTGCCCTGTCTTGCAAACTCAACAGTCTCCATGATATTGAGAGAAAGTGCCACAAAGACTGGTTTACCTTTCCCACCATCAATCTCTTCTGCCCTTCTCCATCTCTGCCTCTGTCTCTGCAGCTATCAATCTAAAACTAGAACCCTCTCACTCTCTTTTCTTTCTGTCAAAAGCTTTGTCACTTACTTTGAGAAGAAGGTTGATGACATCCATGGCTCTTTCTCTCTTATGCCCATTAGCACTCCCTTGAGATCTCATGCTGCCTTCTCCTTCATTCTCACACAAAAGTGCTGCATGTGGCTCT
Organism: Neoniphon sammara; assembly: GCA_900302535.1. NCBI lineage: Eukaryota > Metazoa > Chordata > Actinopteri > Holocentriformes > Holocentridae > Neoniphon > Neoniphon sammara. Next base: position 1,270 of record OMKZ01018749.1, read on the forward strand.
TAAACATCAATAAAGCATTACCATATGACATCTGAGACATACTACAAACAAGCAAAAAATTGGTTCTACACTGCATTTTATAATCAGCCTCTACACTGCATTTTAAATTGTGTGCTGTGGGGTCGGATTGCCTGAGAATTCTGCCCAACTTTATGGCACAAGGGGTTACTTTAGGAAACATTTACTTTGCAAGTAATACAGAACTGTATTCCAGTTCCACTGCATAGTTTCTTAATCATTAATCGTTAATGATATGATCGTTACTTTATGACATCTGAATGTATATTTGCTGTTATTTAAGGACAGTTAATCAGCTTTTAGCCTTTTTACCCTTAAAACCAAATGCCAAGAAGTAGCAACAACCCGTTTGCAACAAGAAGCCACACTGTTTATGAGAAATGTAATGTTAATTTTAAGACTTTGGACTTATCTGATATTTAGGAAGGATGCTGCAGTTGTTCTGTTGGGGCACCTCAGGGCTACATCCTGGGTCCCCTACTCTTTTTATTCTCTACACTCGATCCTTGGATGCTGTCATCCCCCCCAATTTTTCTCTGATATTCAAGGTGCACATTACTGACATCTCCCATTGCATGTCTGTCTTCCACCTCATGCTCAATCTCATTACAACTGAGGAGCCTTTTTTCTTGCCCTGTATAAAACCTTTCCATCACTACTGACAGGACCACAATGACTTCTGCAAAGACGGCCAAGAACCTTGGTGTGAACTCTAGACACCTGGCTGTCATGCAAGGCCAATATTGCTGCCACAACCCAATCCTGCAGTTTTACATTTTACAACTCAGACTCTTCCTTGCCAGACACTTTGCCCAGCTCCTTAACAGCTTTAGTCATCTTCTGTCTGGCCAGCGCATCTGCCTCCAAGCCAGCCTCCCCCTGAAATGCTCTCCTCAGCACCTACATCAAACAGAGCCATACAGCTCTCATCAAAATTTCTGCAGCCACACTGCCTTCTTCTTCCCCAAATTATTTCATTGCACTCTCCTCTCATACTCACTCCATTAGTGGCATGTGGCTGGCCATATCAAATTCAAAACCCTGTTACTCATGAAAGGATCTGCATCTACTTTATCTCCAGGCCATGCTCTAGCCCTAAACTTGCTTCTCTTCTGACACTATTAGCAACTTAGTTCCTGTTTCCCTGCACAGCCTGGATATCCCTTGGTCACTTGGTCTCAACTCCCTAATGTCTCCCCACTGGTGTAATGACCTTCCTATTTAAGGCAGAAAAGTAGAGTCATTCCCCAACCTCCACTGCAAGTTGAAAACATATTTTTTCACTAAGTACCTTACATCATCCTCTACCCACTGAGTCATCTCCTCTCACCTCGACTCACTCTAATTGCTCTCAAAAAATCTCTCCTACCTCTTCTCATAGCTCTTGTATTCTTTTCCTAGTACTTCTCCATTGCATTACCATTCAGGAGACCATTCAGTGAAAATTGACCATGACTCTGAACTTTGCAGTTCTCACCCTTCAATACTTTTAAATTTGGTGATCTAAGAACACAAATTTATAATACTGTTGAACTATTTTTTAAGTGCTGAGTACCTAAAATGTAAAGCACTGGCTAAAATAGTTCAATGATAATGACCTTGCCCTAAAATATTTTTATTATGAACTTGTATGTCTGCAGTGGCTTGCTATTGCAGCTGTGACACAGCACATAATTAAACATTATCTATGAAAGCCAAGCTGTGGAGTGGAGACCACTGGTGGAGTGATATGGTAATTGGTTATGCGGCTAGGTTTCAGTTTCCCTTGGGAACTGTGGTTCAAATCTCATTTAGACTGGCAAAAGGATGATATAATAATGAACATAATGACATTAATCTGTTGTGGAGTAAATAGCTTATCTGCCTGGTGGATCCAATTCAGGAATATAATTGGTGGTTAAATGTTTTTTTTATTCCCAAGTTCCAGTGTCAAAAAAAACAACACGTATATATACCTTGCAACTATTACTGGAGGTGAAGGCTTTTGCAAACAATTGCTCTTGTAGATAGAGCAGCAATTCTGCAGCAGTCAAAAAAGAAAAAAAGTGCTTCTGTCATGCATATACCTGTGATTGAATTAAATTGAATTGAATTGAATTTATTTGATATTACTGATATTGATATTATTAAATTGATATTATTTAAACTTTAGGTGCATACTGCGTGATTGGTCCTCATTTATAATAGTGCAGAATAAAATAATAATAATAATAATAATAATAATAATAATAATAATAACAATAATACTTCATACAATAAATTTACAGCTACTCAAAACATTTAGAATCAAATGAAAGAGTAAGATTTAAAATCAGAACTGCCCCGAGTTCATAAATATATAAATTTTCTACATTATTCCAGGTTTGGAATTTTGTAGACAGTTCAGCTAAGCATCAGTACAATGCCCATAGTATTCAGAAAAGATTTAATAGGAATCATACAGAAGAAGCTTGAACTGCTGACAGTAAAATGTGTATGTTGTTTTGGAAATGTCATAACAAACAAGGATTCTGTTAGCGTTTTAGCAGTTAACAGCATAGTTCCTGCTGCGTATCCCTAGGCTCCACAACATAATGACAACACAGCACTTGACAGTAAGTGATAACAGCTATAAGTAGGTCTCAATAATCAAATACAGCTGTACACAAACACCTTCAGAAATTTGTCTTCAGAGTGTTGCCTTACTGACACAAATTGTTCACGATCAACAGAGGTTTATTATTTGAAACATTCAAGACACATCAAACGACAAAGCTTCAAGTAACAACTACAAAGAAAAGGGACTTTGATAAAAGGGGGAAAAAAAAGTTCAGATCAGTCAAGCATGCAGTCTTACCAATGTCCTGGCATATATGAGGCAGTCACACACAGAGAGAACTAATTATACTGATACAAGTAGTGGCGGGGAGTTAAAAACAGTCATATCCCTTGAAAAAAGAGCAAACTCCTCTGATGCGTAGGAAATTACACAATCATTCATTCAAAAATTACACCATTGTTCATTCTTAGTTTTCTCTACATTCATTCTCACAGTTTTTTTTTTGCCTGCATTTTATTTTTACAGGTCAATCTCTCTAAGTGGGGTGAGCATGAATACAAAAAGCTTGAGTTTACATAGATTGTTGGCAATTCAGCAAGAGCTATTACCCATCAATATTTCACACACCGGTCAAATGCAGTCAACAGACTTCATAAACACAGTATATCCACTCTATTGTATGCAGCACTTGCATAGCTAGTGGCTTGTAGCAAGACAGCACTAAGTGGAAATCCCCACTGAGAGTTGGCAGAGGTCCCTGCACTCTATATTTACAGTCAACAGTGCTTTTAAACGCTGCACTCCAACTGACAAGCTGATGCAATGCTTTACATAGGGCAGCGAAAATTCAGCACAGAATTTAAAACAGGGTCAGACTTCCACAAAGGCCTCTGGGGAGTTTAACTGTGTACACTGGCTGCAGATGAGATCAGTGTCTTTCAGCACAGAAGAGGATGACATGACATCCAGTAGTATCCCTTGCTCTGTATGCACACACACAGACACAGACACACACACACACACACACACACACACATATACCTGCAAACTGGGACACTCCAATACTTCAAAGGCCACACCAACATTTTGGGAGTTTTGCCCATTGGCTACCTTTCCCGATATGTAATAAGAGAACTGGCACCAAAATCATCTGTGTGTCTGGTAGATAGATCTGCTTAATGTGCATAATGACTTTTTTATTTTAACATGCAGTATGTTATTGTCCTAAAAGGACAATTAAAAGGAATAATACTGCCATTGCGTAAAATAGTTTTGTTGGTCGCAAAGGTGCAGCTAATAGCAGTGTAGTGGAATTGGGTTTGCTGAGACGGGACAAAGAGCAGGGTGTTTCTGGGAAGCTGGGATACACTGTTGAGCCGTCTTGAGGTGCAGTGGTCAAAATTCAACAAAACATTGGTGCAGGAACTTGATAACCCCAATTACTTGCTATACTCCCTCACCCTGAAAGCTAGGGCAGGTAGCTGGTGAATGTTGCTGCCTGTCTTATGGTCCTGTAGATATATGACAGCATAGCCTGATGTTTTCTTTGGTACATGTATTTGCACGGAAATATATCATTCTCAGTTGAGCCACTATTTGTGAATATGAAACAAGGGCCAATACCAATTTTGGATTATGAAAAGGTTTATTTTTTGGATATTGTTGATCACCTATGATTACTTAACAGCTGAAACTCAATGCAGCTGAGTATCACTCTATTGCTTTTTGCAATGCTGTACTGACTACATAGAACCTTGAATCAATATGTATTGTTCATGCACTTCATTTTCACATGATGTTATGACATCTACATGTTAGTGCATTATGTTGAGTCACTGTGTTGTGCTAACTCTGTTTTAATAAATCGGAATGGGAATTTTGAGTAAAATTGTTCTGCATAATCATATAATATGTTGTTTTGTTTGTTTTTTTAAACAGGTATGTTGAATGCTCAATTCTAATTGGTCAAGGCATTCGTGAGTTAGTTATTTCTGAATAATTGTCAAGGTTGTTGTCAAGCTGCAACCAAAGAAATGGATGCTGTGAGTTAGCAAGATGTTAGCAAGTTAGCTACAAATACAGAAAGAAGTCAGATGTCAGATAAGCAGCTGACTGGCGACACCCAGTGTCATAGAAAGGTTATGACCGTCAGCCTCCATTTAACTATATGACTCCCCTCCAACCACCACAGACAGGGAAAAGTGGAGCAATTTTCCTCCAATCCAGGCAGCATTAGCAGGTGAGTGCCTCTTCTAGCTGCGCAGGCTAACTGAGCTACTGGGCAACCTTGTGACCTAAACACGACGGCACAGCCCAATCTGAAACATTTTTTTAATTGTAATTTCTTTGCTTGTCATTCTTATTGGTATGGAGGCAGCTCTACAAGCCATGTGATAGACCTTTTTCATGACAGACTTTTTGACATGAAATAGCAGGTAAACACGTGCTGCTAATTATATTAATTAAGGTTCCATTCCATTTAAGTGTAGCAGAGTCTTTCCAGTTAACTTAAATGGAACTGAACCTTCATTCAGTAACACCTGTGTTTACCTGCTATTTCATGTCAAAATGGCTGTTATGAAAAAGGCCTATAACTGGGATAATTCACTACCAGGCAGTCTTCTACTGAAAAAATTTTTTTTGGACTCATCATGGATTATCCCTTCCTGAATAACACCTGGTTAGAGCAGGTTGTATTTTGTGCCATCTCTTCACATTTTAAGTTAATTCTGTATTGCAGTGTATATACCAGTGTATGATAACAAGGGAATCGTAACCCATGTATCAGGGTACATATTTTATTGTGAGGTCCTTGCCAATACTCAGCTCTAATGCTAAAGTATTAGCATGATAGAGCTATCTACCAGAGACACAGAGACTATTTTCATGTTAATGCTCTCATTACATATTGGGTAAGGTGACATTTGCTTAGCTCCCAAAAAGTTGCTGTAGTCCTGGTACAACACATTACATGGCACATGGATTGGAACACATTTCCAAGAATATCAAGTTGCTTAACTTGATAAGAAAGTAGGCCATTATGGGCTCATATATCTAGTCAACAATAAACAAAGCATGTGGGTATGAGACATCATGTCATCATCAACAAAGCCAGATGGAAATCGTTTGCCAGCAGAGAGGTGCACATGGCTGAGTGCCTTGTGTTATTTGGGAAAACAACAACAACGACGGCATTTCAAAATCTCCAGCAGCTTTTACCACAGCAGAGGAGACAGACGTAGCAAGGAAGGAAGAGTCAAGAACTTCACAGCATTCAAAGCAGTTTCAGATAAAACAACAGTTTTTCATTTTTTGGACCAAGATCTGAATTCATTCCAGGAGCCGAGTCTTTCATATAACTTCCTGTGCGGCAAAGTAGCAAGATGCAAGCTGTGTTTTGATGGCACAGGAATAAAAAGATGGTGGTGCAACATCAGTAGGTATTTAAGAGGTCCTTTCCCAAAATACCTCAGAAAAGTGTAAAATGACTTTTAGAAACTTGAAGAGAGGCAAAAATAGTCCTCCATGTAGACTGTGAATGTAGACTTTATGTCAGACCCTGAGCCACTGGGAATCAAAGGGAAGATCAAAATATGAGCTTTGTAATTTCTAAAAATATTCCAAGAGATAGCAAATAATGAAGCAGCAGCGGGAGAGTCATACAAGTTTCCGCTATTCTTCTCACCCATTCTTGGAAGTTGTTCAAATGTCAGGCGCTGTCTCCAAAGTTTTTGGTGTGACATCTTATTTGATGTCACACCAAAAACATTGTCATTTGCCCCTAGTCATAATATGCATCATTTCCTGTCACTGCAGGTAGCTACTTGCTTATTTATGAACACTTACATAACTTCATGAAAAGCAAGGATCCAACAAATAGCGCTGTCGAGATCCTTGCTGCAAGTTTTAGTGAAGCTAAAACACCCATCGCTTCTCGCAAGTTTTCAGTTAGCAGTCTGACAGCAGTCACCACAAGTCAAAGTGTGAGATTCATGAGTTACAAATGCTATTATGCTGTTTGCCTCTGTAATGAAAATGAGGACTTTAAGCACTTGTAGCATGTATTTCCTTTACTCAAATAAAGTATTTTTTCAAACAGCTTTGCATCAGTTACACGTTCAACAGACCTTTTCCACAGCAGCCATTTTGACATAGCAGGTAAACACAGGTGTTACTAATGACATTAATGAAGGTTCCATTTAAAAGAGCCAGGGTCCTGCTATTGTTCATGCTGGCTCACTGGAAAGACTTTGCTACACTTAAATGGCACAGAACCTTCATTAATGCCATTAGTAACACCTGTGTTTACCTGATATTTACTGTCAAAATGGCTTGTGAAAAAGGTCTATTTGGGGGATGAATGACACCATCCCTTGGTCATCTGAAATATGAATATATGAAGAAGAGGAACATATATATGCAGGCCTAGCTGTTTTATAAGATTGTGATTTCTGGCTGCAGAGTGCATTTTTCCTGCGAATGCTAGAAAATCTGTGGCTTCACACCTCAGTTATTTAGATGCTTACCGCTCTCTTTATAGGCCTAAGCCTAAATGACAGATTCCAAAAGCCAGGTGGCAATTAAAAGCTGACATAACCGCAAGGCTGGTCTCCCTATTTATCTGTGATTGCACCCAGCAGGAGAACCTGGAGGATAAGCAGGGAGTCGTCCTGTACTTTATACACAAACACCCACACCCACACATCCACACACACGCTTCGCTTTCATCAAACGCTTGCAATTTTATTCTCTCTCATACACTTAAAGACACTCAGATGTATTCTTATTCATTGATGCAAAGTCAGTGCATCTGTCATTCACAGACACCACCTTCATACACACCGTCCCTTGAGTCACACATGTACAACACACACACACACACACACACAGTATGTCCCTGTTATTACCGCCTTTGGAATGAGCCCAATTAATTAAACTTCAAGGGGTCGGCACCTTAGAAATGAAAGAAGCATACATTTACAAAAGGACAGCTAGAGGTGAGAAACATCAAAGCCTTGACTATCCCACTGATACTGGGCCGGCAGCCGCCTCATTGACTATACCTGTATATGATTCACTGAATTCTGAGTAGTCTGATGGAAAATCGTCCTGACCCTTTCTCTTGAATCAATACTCTTTGACTTTTTACCTCTCTCTTTTCATTTGGAGAAAGGATGGTATTGAGTGGCAAGAGCTGTCGGAGGACTTTAAGAAGAAACAGTGCTAATGGATAAGTCCACAACCTGGGCCTCATTTTTTGAGTTTTTGGATGCGTTTTAATCGTTTTTGGGGCTGAACCGTTGGCACTGTTTGTGTATTGGTCAGCAGAGCTCGCTGCGAACTGAAAATACATCAGGCTCTGCAGCGACTGATGAAATTTTGAGCACAATCAATCGGCACTATGGCAGAAACTGGGAAAATAAGGCCTAGGCTGGAAATAAGCGTAATTATCCTTTAACAAACGCGTCTGTTTACAATTGGAATCCAACTTGGCATCACATCTTACTTCCAGCACCCTAACTTACAATATAAAGACAGATGCACTACCTTTGCAGCCAGCTTCCTTAACTCGCAGGAAATAGACTTGAAAAAAATGGGCACTGAAGCAAGATTCAACCACTGAAACATTCATGATGCTCTCTATGCCCAAACACAGATTGAACGGCTTGATTGCAGGCCACGGAATGGTGCACAGCGGGGCTGCCTTCTTTTTGTATACTGATAAACACACACAGCCGGCCAGCTAGCTGCACTCTGAGGTGTGCATTTATCTGGTCACTTGGACAAACAATAGCAACGGATATATTGATTTGCGGTAAGAAGGGGGTACGCACAACAAAAATGGCACGCGTGCAAACCCCAACAGATTTGAAGTGGTTACTTACATGCATGCTAAGACAGAATGTAAACTCACACAGAGGCAGCAGATACATACACACATGCACACACACAAATACAATCAGTCATTGCAATCAAGTCCACAATGAATTAGCAGTGTGTGTGTGTCTGTGTTTGTGCCTGAAAGAGAGATAAAACAATGTATACAACTAATGTCAGCATAATGAAATACTGGTGGTGGTATAAAGGCCTTTTATATCTTTGCCATATTGGAAGTTCTCAGCTCTTGAACGACAGTGGCTGAAACAGCAGATTGTGTTTCTATATTTACAAATTGGAATTGAACAAACATGGTTCATTCCTGTGCTGGTTTTGACCTGGCGCCGGGCCCAGTACTCGTTGTCACAGCTGACATCAACACTCCTGTCCCGTCCAGAAGCCGACAGTCTGCTGCTGCACGCTGAGCCTCGTAGAAGAAGAACGGGCCCCGACTTTGTTTTCCTGTCATGCTGCTGGACTCTTCAGGCCGAGGACTCCGGCTGGGCGGAGGGAGGCAGGCGGCCGCGCGCTTGAGGAGACAGCTAAGGTCGAGGCAGAGAAAAGGTTGACTGGACCTCTGCTTCCGCTTGCATGTGAGATCAACATTGTTATGGACCTTTCCTGAGTCCGTTTTCTCTGTTAGATGAGCTCATCGATAAATCAGAGGCAGCAGCTCGCCTTACTTCTCGGGCC
>OMKZ01018749.1:10417-25438 GCA_900302535.1 Neoniphon sammara
ATGCTGCAGGCACTGTCTTTGTGCAGAGAGGGCAGCTTAGGGACTGCTGTATGGATACAACAGAGACCAAGCTGCAGTATGTAAACAGGCATGGGTTTTGGTGCTGATGCTCCACTGGCATTGTGTATGATGGGGGAATGCAAGTTGTGAGAGAATGGGGTATGTTCAATGGTGAATTGCTGGTGTTATATAGATAGTTAATAGTATTCTTCTTATTCTTATATTATTCTTCTTATTCTTAAATGTATTATTTATATTATTTATAGTTTATATTATTCTTATTCTTATATTATTCTTATTCTTAAACCTATTATTTATCATCTTTTTTGGATCATCAAGGTGCTATTCACATATGACGGGCAATGTACTGAGACTTCTTCTTCTTCTGGTGGTTGATAGGCGGGACTTGTGTGCGCCGCATCAAAAATGGAACAGGTGCATCCGTCAATGCGGGGTCAAAGCAAGCGTCATCGTCACGTATTTTGACAGACATGAGTAGTATGAGCAGACGTGCTGTTTAAAGTGGAAAAGGCTGAAAATACTGCTCGACATAACTGAGACATACCTGCTTGATGCCGTGATGTGATGCGGCCTGTTTGAACACAGTGTTGAAATACATCATAGCAGGTAGATACTTACTTGTCCCTTACTCATAGATTACCATCCAAAACACATATTTACAAGTCCGTGAACCAGATCTGAACATGTTTAGTTAGATTTAGGTAGTTTTTGTTAGTCTGTCATTGGTAATGTCGAATTTTTACATTCTTGGCAGACTCTTGTAAAATGCAACAGAATTGATTAAGGCTGCCAGGCACACAGACTGAATAATGACATCACTGACACATCATTTGTACCCAAAAAGCACCTGGAAACCTCTTATCTTGAGGATCTCTGGGTTTGGCGGTGACTGTGCGCTGTACAGAGTAAGTTCAGGGGGGAATACTCTTGGCAGCTCCCTCCATCAGAGCTTGCCAGTCCTCTTCTCAACTACTCTGATAACTGTGCCCAACTGCTGGCGAGTGAGGCATGTCATCTGTGGCTAGCATAGTCCATCTCATAAGCTCGGGAACTGTTGTATCTACAGGACTCCATCCTGGACACAGCGCGAAATATTGCTCATCTACCTGAAAACCAACGTGAGAGGCAGCAAATTAGGAAAAGCAAGATGAGAGCAGGGCAATGAAAATCTAAAACATTGGTTCATTGTTTTCATCAGCAGTTGTTGAATGTGACAAACCAGGAGATGGTGAACTGGCTGCAGATTTGTCTTACCCCTTTCTTAATCCCAGCAGAGAAAAGAACGCTACACTACAATCTCAGCTAATCTCAGTCCAGTATAGGTCTAAAATGTAGATTGTAGATTAGGATCTTTCAAATCTAGATTAGAATAAAGGACATTGATATTTATATTCATCCACTCTTGAATGCTTGAAATCTGCCGTGGCTAACATTCACTCATCTTTTCAGAGCATGTTATTTGAGGTCATGTAAAGTATTTTTTGCCCTTTTGACTCTAAAGAGTCCTCTGTTTCCTAGAGTCAAAATACATAATGGCTCCATAAACAAAAAACAAGCAGCAAACAGTCATATCCTCCAGGCATGCAGGTGACAAGACTACAGATCGCCCAGTGTCATTCTATTCACAAAACACACTGACTTTATGCTCAAAGTCGAATAGCGCTTCAAACTCTAGAGTTGATTCATGTCTGTGTTCAGTACTGCGGCGCCCTGAGGAAGACTTTGCCATTCTCCATCATTTCCATTTGCATCGTTGCTATTTTAGGGCTGAGGACCTACTGCTGAAAAGACACTAAACTTGGTCAGTTTCATAATCTCCAATGTGTGGCCGATGTTAACAGACACTTTGTGCCGCATTTTAAACATCAATATATCACTGTCAAATTAATTTTGACACCTTGATCTAATTACCTTGTATCTCAAAATTATGACTAGATCTCTTATAAACCTTGTTACATCCTAGTGTTAAAAGAATGTTGCTACACATATGGTGGTAAAACAGCGCCTGCTTCCCATTTTATGCCAAAAATCAATTCAGCAAATTTCCGGCCAAATCTGACCTGAATGCACCCGATGTCAAATACAGTGTAACGGCTGTGAGGATACACCACACATATCTCTTAAAATTGATGTGGAAATGATTTATTGATGTTGAAATGCTAGACGTAGCACTTTGTTGCACAGTGTGCAATAAGCAAATCTCATCTATCATCTTACATCTGTCATGACCTTTGAGCCACAGAATTCACCACTGACCCCGACTACACGCTCCATTTGTTCAGCAAAAGAGAGGTCTAATAAAACAAGTTCTTTTCTCCAGATAAATTGTTCACAAAAAAAGAATAGCTGGCATATCTAATATATATTGGTCAAAAAGATATTACCAACTCATCCACTATATCTGATCCACCAAGTATGTTTCAAATGTTGCAACTCAAGGAACATTATTTCTTAAAATCCTCAAATGTCCCCATAATCAAGCACTTGAAATGCAACACCTGGGAACGTCTATTTAAATTGCATGAATAAAATTAGAATCTAATTACAAGTAGCATCAAACTTTAAAGTTTGTGTTGCTCTGTGCACAGCGGTGTGCTAGCCTGGGGTGCTGATCAAACAGGAACCACATAAATTCACAAATGAAGAGGTTCATCGCACCCCAAGAGGCCTTAGTCCAGTGTTCCAGTCAGCAGTCCATCTCTGTAACATAAATACAAAAACATGCAGCGAGCGTCACACTGTAATGTGATGTTCTGCTGGTGAAAATGTGTGTTTTTTGCACTTGTTGAGCCCCAATTCCACTTCAGATTGCATCAGAAAAACCTTCCCTCATGATTAGAAAGTCTTCCCACATGTCTGATTACAAGTCACCTACATCAGAGAAAGTAGACAGAAATGCAAAACCGTCCTGCCGCAGGGATAACCCTGCATCTTCTACCTGCTATGAATAAAAAATGAAAACCAAGAAATGTAATTTGAAAAACACAGTCTTCCTAATAGTCTAATTTATATTAAAACACAGAACGCATTTCAGCGGTCAAATTTCTGAAAACAACACATCTTGATGTCATTGCATTCTGAGGTTTAATCGACTTGTGCTAATGGATCGATTTATTGCTATTATGGCAAACTACCTGGAAAGGACTGAAAGTGGGATGTGGCCAAAATAAAAGAAGTATGTATACAAAAGTGTAACTTAAAGGTCAGTGCTGATGTTCAGTTTCTACATGGGGTTATATCTCATTTGTTGGGGAAAACCTTGGTGCAGGACTAACAGGTTTGTCAAAACACTGGGTGATTCACCTGCTGATTTTATGATTGTCTCCTATCAAGAAAGAAACTGACCATGCAGTGAAAGTAACTGATCACAATTTTCATATTATCAGTGATTATAACTTGCCTAATTCTCATTTAAGGCATGACCTGGTTGATTTCATCCCTACAGTGTAATTAAAACTCTTCACTGTGGGCAACTTAATTGTGGTGTTTCCATTCCCTTTGGTCAGCTCCTTTATATTTCATAGCTATAGATTGGCTAAATAATTGATCAGTACATAAATGAATAAATAGTGGCACACATTCATAGCAAGCAGAAGGAAAAACCATAACCATATGTAGATATTGTCTAAATTTATCCATTTTTAGAATCAAAGCAAAGGCTGGAATTACCATCAACATCTTTAGAGTGAGTCAGTGGTGAAGCAACTCTCTATAGACATACAGGCATCCATATCAATCTCCATAAGAATCATTATCACCCTGTTAGCTCTTAAACACTCACAGGTTTTGATAAACTAGCTGAGGGATATCTAATTCATTCAGTAATCCTAATTAATAATAGATTTTGCCTGACTGACTGCTAGATGGACCACTTTGCTGTTCATTCATGGATCCAAGACAGTAATGCTTGAGGCTATTGCTTGACTCGGACTGAAACCCTCACAGGCCGGCCTTGGCCAAAATGTAACCTGCAGACAATTCAAGATAGACTATAAATTCTATATTTGTCTGTCGTCTTACTTTAACTCACAGTTTTTAACATTTCAGCTCATCTGCAAATAGATATTTTAGATGTTCATATTGTGGCTCCCACTTGCCTTGTGTCCCACTTGCCATCTTGAGTTTATGTCTGTACATGTATTCCCTACCAGTCGAAACATTTGTTGTTGTATTTTCAAGTACATGTGTTTCATGGATTCAGCTTCAGTTGGCTCGTACCTCCTGAGCAGAAACCTCACCCCACATTCCAAGCAAGCATCCGACTCAGGAGACATGGCATTGTTGCCAGAATGATTGATCGAAAATAAAAGACAGATGAAAAATAATGTCAGTGGAGGGTGGTTAAGATGCACTGTGGAGGCACTGCAGCTACAAGGTAAGTCAATTTTAATTAAAAGTTTCTGCCAAGCCAGTGGGTGCATTTAAAGTTGGCGGGGGCAGATATCATCACTAGCCATGGGAAAGGGGCAAGAAAATCAATAATAATTGGTAAGAACCTTCATCAAAATTTCAGTTCTTGTTTTGCAATAACTGCTTACCTAGTGTTTACAAAGCTCGAACACAGTGCAGAGTCAAACTTTATGTATTATTGATGTGCAAAGGGTTATATAAAATGTAGGGGTGTGAATCTTTGGCTTAGCGAAGTTCACAACTCACAACTCACTCGTTGGCAATTTACTTTAAGAACATTTTCTTCTTTTGGAACGATTCAATTCAATGTGAGTTTGCAGTCAGCAGTTCAATTCAGAAATTTTTGCCAAAACTACTGAATCCGTTAAATGAACAGCTGCAGTATAAATGTGAAAAAAATCAGATAACAGAAATTCTTTAACATTATTTATTCGATAAAAAAAATAAATAACTGACAAAAAACTTGCAGTTTATAGAATTTTGCTAGATTTTAGTTGTTGTTTTTTTAAGAATCATAAAATGGACTGCATTTATATAACACTTTTCTAGTCTACCAACCACTCAAAGTGCTTTACAATGTATGCCTCACATTCACCCATTCACACACACATTCGCACACTGCTGGCGGAGGCTGCCATGCAAAGCGCCAACCAGCTCATTGGGAGCAGTTAGGGGTTCAGTGTCTTGCTCAAGGACACTTTGACAAGCTCTCTGGAGGAGCCAGGGATCAAACCAGGAACCTACCAGTTACTAGATAACCGCTCTACCTCCTGAGCCATGCCGCCCCATGAATGAACTCAGGCTGAAATCAGAGTAATTCATTCTTATTTCTTTAGGAGATCGATGCAGTTGAATTGACAAAATGTATAATCAATGCATCAACGCAATGAATGAATCATTACAATCCTAATATGATACTTTTAGTATTTCATCAAGCCCTCTTGAAATGAAGAAGGTTCTTCACCTCCATGTCTTACCCTTTATTTCACACCTCACATAATGATGAGCACATTTTCATGTGTGCGTCAGCCTGTTTGGCGAGAACACAGCTACATAACCCACTCTCCTTTGCAGCATCACATATATTCTTGTGTAACCTGCACATTAAATACATAACGGTAGGCAAGCTATAGACATGCACTATCTGCAAGGTCTGCAGGATAGAGGCAAGGAAGGTGAAAGCCCCTTGTAACCTCATTAATATCAAACAGAGAGGCCACAGAAAGCAATAAAATAGAAAGTGTCGCTCCCACCAGTTTTATATTAATTAAGTACCCAGGGGGAGCAGGGAGCTATTCAGCTAAAGATGGAATAATAGCTTCAAATTGGTGCAGCATATTTTCATTGACACCTAAATCCCCCCCAAATCCTGCCTCCATCACTGATCTCATCTTCCACCCCAAACTGCTATTAATTGTGATTACTGCAGCTGATGGGTCATCCAAGTGAAGAGGTATGCCAAAATATGATACATTTATGCTACGCTTCTTTTTGATTAAAGCCCATTTCTGCACCTTTAACCTTCATTAAATCACATCAATTTCCTCTTAATCCAGTATCTGTAATGAAACTCATCAGTCTCATATAGGTAATCACAAGCCGTTTGGGTATTTGCAGGGTTCAGCTAACTCACTGGTGATAATACCAATGGCTCAGTGCCTGTTGGCTGTTGGCATCAAAATGTTATTTCATTTGACAGTGTAGAGAGCCAAAGTTTGTTGCAAATCTAAAAATCTGTTTTGGATAGGAACCTTCAAGGGTGCACATATTAGCATAATATTTCTTAGTTACCTCCTGTTTCTTATTTACTGTTTTCCATTAAGTAACTTTGGTTATCATTTGGTTATTTTTGCCAAATTCAGACATGATTCCAATGCCAACTGCTGTGTGTGCAAACAGGGCAGCAAGTAGCAAAAGCCCCATGCACTGAAACACTGCTTTAACACTGATACTACAGGTGGGAGGAAACAGGAATAGCATGGCAGGGTGGGCAGCTACTGCAGCTGCAACGCTAGTCAGAAAAGATGCAGGGGGAGGAGGGGGAGAACAAGAGAGATGGTGGGTGATGAAGAGATGGGTAACCAGGCAAGATTTAACATGAGATCCACCTCAACACCAAATAAGGAATGGATCAGTTTCCATTCATGTGCGATGCATATATTATGAAATTCCGTACGTAATTCAGTACATGTTACAAAAATGTTACAAAAATACCCTATACTGGTATTTTTGTAATATCGAGCTGCCAATAGTTGATATTGCTGAAGTGCTCAAGTTCAGTATTCTTGAATTTGACCATTTTCATGTTCAGAAAGTTACAAGAGTTCAGTGTTTAACTTTATTCTCGTTGGTGGAAAAGTCCTCTGAAATGGCATTTAGACCTTTGAGGTGGACTAACAGTCTCCATTCAAACCCAAACAAATGGAATTGTCTCTCTACCCAACACTATATTACCACCATCTATCAAATGGTTAATAAAAATTGATTGAATTAAAGGTGCACTGTGCCAAAAAAAAAAATGGAATAAACATGTAACTATTTATTCTATGCTTTTTGTCAATTGAATCTAATCATCTTCACTTAAATCGACCCTTGGCAATTTTGCGTATTGCACCTTTAAATGCAGAAATGAAAACAGGCAAAGACAATGAAATTTCATCGCGAGTTATTGCTCACTGTTTACACGTACAGGAGCTGTGGAAGAACCATATTGCTGGTAAAAGGCCAACATCAGCCCACTATATAACCACAGGCGAACCAATATATCAGACCACTGTAGTGTGTTATAAAGTTGAGGTCATGCGTAATGCTAATCATTCCGCCACCTGTTAGCACCCATGCACCACCAGCCACTCTCACAACCCTCCACTAGTAGTGGTGTTATACCAGCAGATAAGGTCTCCTGTCAGTCACGTCGACCCCTGGGACATCGTGACATTTGGTGAGTAGAACAATGTCACTGCTGCTTACCTGACCTTTCACAAAGGCTCCAGCAACACTGTGTCGGATGAGATCCACCAAGCTGCTCCCAGCAGCTCTTGTGGACAATGCAAGTCCTGGCAAACACTCAGTGTGTGCTCTTGACTAAAGGGAGCAATGACTTTAAGGTGCAGCAATTTTGAGAGTTTCCTTCAGTCACTGCCCACAGTTTGCCATTCTCTGTAGTAATCATCTGACACAGCAAATGGATGAATGATGGTATTTGGTAGTGTAGGGATTTCATATTTTTATGTTTAGGCCTAGACAGAACCACTTACCGCTTGTGTGTTAGACCTGATAAACCTCTCTCTTTGTTTTGTTTGTCTCCTTTAAAAAGAGCAGGTGGAGATGCGCCTCCGATTGCAGCAAAGGATGAGTAAGCAGAAGAAAATGATACTTTCCTGGAAATAAAATCATCAACATCACAAAAGAGAGATGTATGGAGGTAAGGCAGCATGAGAGGAATCCCTTTGCTAACACTGCCATCCAGTGCACTGAGAATTATTACACCCATTGGAATGTGTGTTGCTGTGCTCCAGCACTACAAAGCAAGCCCTTGATCATTCGGACCTAAGTGATGATTTTCCATTATCATTGCTGTAAAATAATAGATAATTCTAGGTCAGTTCAATTACTCTATAGATAAGCCTGACAACAGACTTTAATCAAGGTGAAGCAGCATTCAAGTTAACAACTTTCCTAACTGCATTTATCTAATCAAGCCCCATTGTAAGTTTGTGAGTATTCATGCTTTTTTTTTTTTAATTCCAAGGCCAGAAGAGTTTACAATCCTTGAATGCTGATGGCGGCATTGAGATGCAGAGCATGTCTGCACTGTGCTGGGACCCAGTGCTGATGCAGTGAGTGAATCAGTGAGCGACTACAAAGCCCGGAGATGTATGCATACACTCCGAACTAATAGCTTAGCCTATACAGCATAAACACTCCATTTGTCTTAAATGATGTTAGGGCAGCTTAAGGCCAAAAGACCCGTTTTGTAGTCACTGATTACTTATTCACTATGTGGTTTCGGTGTTTGCTCTGAATACAAATAAGCGTGACCTGTTTGCCCTTCCCTTTCATTTCTCTGATGTTCCTCATGATCACGTTTGCTTATTATGACGCAAGTTACAGGCAACTGATTGAACGTTGAGTGCGGGGGCTCGCCGCTGTTAATGATCAGTTCCCATCCAATCATCACTTTGCCACTCTGCTAATCTAAAAAAATGAAACAAATCTCTCGTCATTGCACAATCGTGGTGCTGCTATCTATATGCAAATGTCCCATGTAAAGCAACGGTAGAGATATTTGTTGAGCACACTGGAGCAACAGATTCGTGTCACCGGATATCATCTATTAACTAATCAAGTCACGTATTCAATAAGTTACAAAGAGGCTTTCTTCCATTATGTTTGCGCTATCTCCAGCAGCCTTTCGTAGCAGCAATAACCATTTCCGCCCGAAATCTAGTCAACGCAGCTATTGCATACTCAGTGAGGTGATCTCAAGGGGTCTGGGAGAGGAGAGGAGCCACATTCTGAATGATGTGCATGCTCTTCATGAACAGTGGTCAAACATTATGTATTTGTCTCGACAGTTGCCTGGCTGCTGCATATTTGCACAGCCTTGATTTCTCCACTAGAAGCTGTATTGTTGACAGGGCCGGGCGAGCGCGCCTGTCTCACATCAACAGAGCTTTCAAATTCCTTCATTCATTCAAGGTGCATACACTTAACTGTGCAAGGCAATTTAATGTGATAGGATAATATAATGTCATATATTTCTGGATGAGAGGCATATTTCAATTCACGGTGTCAGTTAAAGTATTTCTGATGGTCTCTGTATTAAAATTAACTTTAAAGTTGATGGGACATGCTTGGAGGTGAATTTGCTTCATTTTGTTTGCTCATATTCTAACACATTTTTTTTGGAAGTCTCCTCCATCCAATAGCAATGAAAAAAAATCATTAGGAATCATTTATAACTTAAAAACTTTTCTTTCAGCTATAAATACCTAATGTGTGCAGGATTGTCATCGGAAAATCAAGTCATTTGCATAAATCATGACACAGAGGGCTACCATTTTCAATTAAGTTCTCAAGCAATCAGTGCAAAATGAGCATCATAAGATTGAGTGTGCGAAACAGATAGATTCATTGTCAGAGATCAAAGTGTGTCAGGGTTGGAGGGCACAGAGATAACAAAACAAGAGGCAGCTGATCTAGATGAAAGACGGCGGTATATGAACTGTTTGAAGTTTCCTCCTGAGAATAAATTGGCATATGGCGTATTGTTATAACAAAAGCAGAAGACAGCTCAGACAGCGCAGAACACCACAATGCATCATGATTTTCAAAAGCCTCCTCCTCCATTGTTCTTTAAAACTTTACACACTTCGCATAGAGGACTCCACCTTTCAAAAGACGCTTTAGCAGCTCATTTCCGCTTCCATTCGCTTACTCACGTGTGTGAGCGAGGCACCTACTTCACTGATCGCTGTTGCCTTCAACTGGTAACCACGCTCAAGCCATTATTGCTCCGCTTAAAGGTGCACTGCGCAAAACTGCCGGTTGTTGTGCTGATTGAAGTGAGAACCGCTTAGACTCAGCTGACAAAGAAATGTGGAATAAGCACAAAATTTTAACAGTTGAGTGTGCATTGCTCTCGTCATCAGACAGATGATTTGAACCCTGTAGAGTCAACAGAGAAAAAACATGCAATAAGCAGAAATTTTTATGGTTGAGTCTGTATGGTTGTCATGCTCTGCCTGACTTAAAATTAGGTGCTTATTCCACATTTTTATCTGTTGAGTCTAGACGGTCGTTAATTTAATTGACCCTCAATTTCGCATAGTGCACCTTTAAGAAGTATTACTTTGTCAGATTTGTGAAACAAGTGGTATTTAAACCCAGATGTATTCCCTATGCAGCAGCTCAGAGAGCCAACAACTTGCCTTTTTTGTTGAGCTGCTCTTAAGTCACTGAGCTGGAGGCCTGTAGGTGTTGCAGGGGTAAACTGCATGGCTTCCATACCTGAAATGTTTATGGCATGCACAATGATTCAATGTGATGTGAACGATTCAGTGTGATGCGCTGTATGAACAACAGTTTGTAAATGTGTTTTTCAAGAATACAGCACTGATCCACTGAGGGGAAATTTCTGTTTTCGTAACCTCAGAAGGCGTGTTGGAAGATAGCCAAGAATCAATTATTCATTGATGTTCACGATTTTGCCTTACATATATGTGCAAGGCACGTGTAGAGGTTATGTGTGCTACTTCAATACCGCTTCAAACTGCTTGGCTTCACGTAACAGTACTTCATCTCTTCATCTTGGGAGATCTTGATATTGACAGATAAACATGTGTCTCCTACATGTTCCTGGCGACATGGCAGCTTGCACAGCCATCAAAACATACATCATGCTGCCATGATAAAAATAACTGCATCCTATAGGCAAAGGCAGTGCAGCTCTTTATGCAGAACATGTGACCATGAGCTTATAGCTGCTGCATCTTTGCTTTAATAAGTAAAAGCTTCTTTTCAGTAACAAATGTTTCTAATATTGGTTGCTGCAAGAAACAAATAAACGCTTTGAATTATATTGCACATTTTACACAGTAGGCACTGGCATCACATTACTTCTGACACATAGTATTGCTTCTTTGTGGCCAGAAGTTTGGGTAAAACATGCACGTTTTTAAACCTGTCCAAAATACAAATAATATAGTTGGATTTACCTTGGTTAAAAATGAAAGCAATGAGGTTAAGAGCAATAGATGCTTTGCTTTGCCATATATAGTCAGTGGACTGGTCTCACATTAGCCTACTCTCTAGCCAAAAATCTCTGGATGCATTTCAAGCTCGGGCTTTCTATTATTATTCTGCATCCCAGATACATTCAGTTAGGCCCATCTGGAGCTCACCTCCAGGTTAGGGCCATTTGAACTGCATACAGTTATCAGATAGTGTTATCTGTGGGGATGCTGTGTCCAGACTAGCACTGGGCACACACAGGTCCTGATAAGAGGCATAAATGGCAGCTGGTTGGTCATGTTTTGCCTCACCCCAATGGACCAGAGAGTTTGGTGGGCTATAAGCCAACCAGGGGAGAAAAGCAGTGAGTGGCGAATAATAAGAGGTGCTTTGGTCTTATTTGCTTTTGTCCTGGACTTTGTGTAATGAATATAATATGCAGTTTAAGTTAGGGGTGATAGACAAATCTGGGCTTACAGTTACGTGAGAATCTCCCTGCAACAGCCCAAAATACCTTATAACCTCAAACTTTGGCCTGTTTGCCAAACCTTATTTATCGCATGCTTGTGATTTTTTAACCATATAACTATGTAAATACAGTACAAATACTGCATATTTGCATGCATATTGCATATATGAAAAAAAATTCACCTGGAAGGCCCTTTATGATAATGAGGCTCTAGCTGACAATGAAATATGAAGGACAAATACCAAATTATCATACGAAGCCTGCCAAATGGGAGCAGCTCTAAACAAATAAAGTTGATTTCTACTAATATAGTGACCTCTCTGGAGCTCACACTACTCTCGGCCGCTTATCAAGACTTTAAACATGACTTAAAACTTATTTTGTCCAAATCAATATACAGAATCATCTAAATCCCAGGCAAAATAGAAGCCTAATGGCCTAATGGTGTTTTCAGTGAAGAAACTAGTATCCTGTCTCCATTTTTGGTGAAGTTAGTGTTTGTCACAAATGTAATAAATGTGAAATTGGGCAAATTGTGAAATTTGCCCATTCAAAGTATTGGGAAAAAATCAAGAGAAATGTATCAGGCAAGTGTGAACCTTAGAGCGGTCATTGGAGAATTAGTGCATCCAGCTGACTGTCCATTAAGTTACTACTGACTCACTATATTAGGAACAGGACAGAAAATGGGACGTATCTGAAAGAGATACATGTTGTGTAAATAAAAGGGGATTTTCTGAAAATTGTAATTAATTTTTTATCATAAACGATCTTATCTTTTTTACTTTGTTGGCTAGGTAGCTAGCAAAGCAGCTAACTAGGCACTAATGCTGCATTCACATCATATGGTATTTACCATATAACCTACCATTTTCCAACTTGTTAATAGTGTTCACATCCATGTTCAACTCATAATTACGAGTAATCTCATTTTTCTGAAAGCTACATCTGACAAGGAGATATATAACATGGAAGTAGGCCTATCTGGAAAATGGTGACCCTTAAACAAATCCAACTTTAAGGCTACTTTTATCATGCATTGATATAGACTTGAAAAACTGTAAGGTTAGCTAACTTTACTTTCAAACCAACGTGAACAATTACAAGTTATATTAATGGAAATCTTTCAAACCTCTACCTTCCTTGCCATATGAGGTGAATATAGCGTAACCACCTAATGTTAACTGCTTATGAAATTGAGTAAACATGGCAGTAAGTAAGGTGACTAGATGTACAGTCAGCTTTTGTGGCAGAATGTTATACTGATGCACTTGGATTGGTAATGTTCACTGCTATATTAACTGATAGCATTTTTATTGTGTGTGTGCACTCGTACGTGCACGTTCAGGCGTGTCTGTTGTAATTTTTTGCATACACACAAACATGGATGTAGTTCTGTGTGTTAACATTCAGATCCACACAGCAAATGCAATTTGTTGGAACACGTCCATTCATTCTTGAGCTGGAGAGCAGGTCAAATGTTGATTTCACCTCTTAACAGGCTTTGAGAATATGCAATAACCATGTGGAGCAGCCAATTATGAGAGTAACTCGTTCAATAAATGTTGCTTCAGCTCCATCTCATTAAAGGAAAAATAAACCAAAATAATGAACAACATCAATTTTTTTTTTTACCTCCCAAGATTCACTCTGCCCCATTCCAATTGGAAACAATGTTGTCAAACTGATAATGTAATTATGTTGTAAACTTTGTGTTGAATTGCCTCTGCAAAGCAGCAAGGAGGTGGCAACTGCCCTGCACACATTCTCCACAGTCTGATGTTGTTTCCTCAACTGCCTATATTATCATTACATACTGTCTCATTACAAATGAATACAATGCACCATAATAATGGTGCAAAACAGTAAACTTCAATATCAATTTCAATATAACTATAATACAAAGTGGTAAAATAGCACAGCTTTTGATTGTTATATTTCTTACAGCTCACAACAAAAGGGAATGAGATGTCTAAAAAAAGCATACAGCACTGAGGAGGGCTGGACTGATTATACTGAATTAAATACCAACCTCACATGCATTTTGCTTATTTGACAGAAGTTTATGAGGGAACAACAGGCATGTCATAAGTCATACTCTCATTCATATATTGATTTATAATTTGAATATAAAACAAACATCCTATGTAGCATGTGGTTCAATGTGTTTTTTGTTTTTTTTCTAATAATGCCTATACTTTGTGATGTGTGTTCATTCTTTTTGTGCACAATTTATGCATGATCTTGTCTGTGAATTTCTGTTCTTTTAAGGTCTGGGTCAGGGTCCACTGACACCATACTGTGGTTGGAAATTTCTGTTTAAAAATCCCCTCTGAATGCATCTTGGACCAATCATTATAAATCTGTAAATGTGGAAATGCAGAGGCAAGGCACATCAATCCCCCAAGGTCTAGCTGTTAAGATTGAACCAGGGAATATTATACAGTACGGATAAACAGATGATGTAGTGCCCCACTGGAGCCAATCAGTGTATTTTTTTTATTTATATATTTATTTTTTGTGTGTGTGAAATGTCTTAAGTGGCAAGATGCTTCAAAATTGCTGTTGACTGAGATACTGGGCATGTTGGACTAACAACTGAATGGACAAGCACGATTGCTGGAAATGTCAGGTACTGAAGTATCTGTATGTGACTTGAAGGCCTTAAGATGAGGCAGAATCGCAGCCTCATGCTGTTCTGCAGTGAGAGAAAAGTTCAGCACTTAATATGTGAGTGCTGCCTTCTTTTCAGTAGCTATGTTGGCATACACATGCATTTCACAAAGATCAAGGATATAAGTGGTGGAGGGATGTGCGCTGACTCCTGGTAATCTTGATGGGTTGCTTCTGTTGTGTCCACAGCAAAATACTTTTCTTATCTTCTCCTGAGCAGAGTGTGGAAACTCAGCGTTTCAACGTCTGTACGTCACGTTTGGCTCTGCCACAATGCGGTTTTCTCTAGAGGGCCTTCACTTCATAATGTGCACTCACGAGCCTGCAATATTTCACTTCAACTCCACATGATGACACTCTTCATTATATGTTTCAGAAAAAAAAAGAGCCAAGTCTCATAATCTTTATTCAAGCTCACAGAAGAATACCTCTTCCCTCGCTGACTAGGAAACTGGCATTTATGGGGCTCAGTGCTCAAAATTGTCATAGTAGCACATGTGCTCTGAATCTTAAAAGTTTTGAGGCACAAAAAAGTAATTACTTTTTTCATTTCATATTTTTTTCAGTAACAAATATACAAAATACAGCATAAATGGAATGAAATAACAGTAATAATGCAACAATAACACACACACACACACACACACACACACACACACACACACACACACAAAATACAACACCAGGGGTTACAAACAAAGATTGACACAAAC
>OMKZ01018750.1:0-17746 GCA_900302535.1 Neoniphon sammara
ACAGGCAGCCCACCAGCTGTGCCCCGGCAGTCTCGTCTGCGCTGGAATGGGGACGAAGCCAAAAACAACAGCAGCCAGCAGCAGCAGGGCTCCTTCCACTCACATCACAGCAGCGGATCTCTTTGAGCTGTGTGCAATTGTCCCAGGGCAGATGGAGGTCTCAGATAGGGGTCCACAGCAGCCAAACACACACATACACACACACTTACACAGACTTAAACACACACAAACCTTCACACAGACACACAATATACACGCTCACCGCCGCCAGCGCCAAACTAACACTAGCTCAAGAACTTCTGGTGTATTATGACAAAACTCAGAGGTATTTAGATATCGTTGCTGTTAGTTCAAAATCCCAGGACTCCAGTTTTAGTGATTTCCATGTTTCACCTTAAACTGGAGGATTTCACAGTCTTTCATGGGTTGGGAAATTTCTACAACCGCTTGGGCTTATGAACCCCCTTTTCTAAGGCTTTGGATAAACTGAAAAATCCATGATGGTCAAGGTAATAAAGTGTTTTTCCTTTGACATTTCAGAGATACAAAGTTTTCACCTGACAGCAGCGATGTGTGACACTACCATCCCCCATCTAACTCAAAAACTTCTGTCTCATGCTGGAATATTAGGCTTATTTGATTAGTGGATTAGCGCTGTAGAATTTAACTGTTGATCTCTGCTTTTACCAGAAACCGAGGCCCATTACTGATTAGCGCTGACTGTTTATAATGAGCACGGTTGATTTGATGGGAATATTTAATTGAGATAAAACTTTCCATCTGCTCATTTGGGCGAAACCATACTGTGCGAGTAACACAAAATTATATGTATGTACCCTACAGCTATGGCGAGACAAAAAAAAGCATTATTATTTTTATTTAAAGAAAATCTGAACCTAAAACTAAAAAAAAGACTAATCTAATTTAAGTGCAGTTATTTGAGGCTAAAATGTCACCTCTTTTCTCAAATAATACGCCAGTTCATGCTGACATATTCCTACGGAAATGAAAAAAGAAGTCAAAACAAAGCCAGAGTGTGTCAGAAGTTAATGTGTCAACCAGGCAACCCAGTAACCTGTAAGGAACGTGTGTGTGTGTGTGTGTGTGTGTGTGTGTGTGTGTGTTTTGGGGGTCGTGGGGGGTGAGAGTGCCCCTTGGAGACAGAATGGGAGGGAGGGGAAGTCAAGGGAGTGGCCTGTTGGTATTATGTGTGTGTGTGGTTGGGTTGTGTGCATGTTTGTGTGTGTATGTGTGTGTATGATGTGGCTGAGGGAGTAGGGAGGCAGAGTAGAGGACGTCCTGACTGCGTGAGGGTTATAGCCGCGTGTGTGTGTGTGTGAGAGAGAGACAGAGAGAGAGAGAGAGCGAGAGAGCAACAGGCAACACAGCAGCAGGGAGAGAAGGTAAATGTCATTCAGATTTTTCTCCTCCTCTGACTCTGCTCATTTGTTTTGCATTGGAAGGCCATCTGGACAACTTTTCATCATCAATTTGTGTTTCTGTTTGCTTCACTGAAGAATGGGACGTGCCTGCCCGGTTTACCTTTCAGGTTGGTCTGTGGAGTGGGTTAGCCATGGTTTAGATCATTTTTATTCACTGTACTTATGACTTAAGATTTAGGTGACATTTTAATGATCCATGTAGGGAAACTGCGCTGTTGGAGTAGTGGAGAATCTGAAATGGAAAACAATTGAGCAAATATTGAATATTGGAAAAAAAATGCAGCAATTACAGTGAGGATATTACTATAACTAAAGATAAATCTATTTAATATCTGCATTTTAATTTTTATGTGGTTATTAACCCTGAGAGTTGTGTGTTTGTGGTTGGATGTGCGTGTAGACCAGGTGTGTTGGGAGAGGTCAGGTAGCCTGTTAGATGGGAGGGGCTGGAGATCCAGACAGAGTCTTGTTTGTTCTCTGATCTCATCATAAATATGTTGTAAGAAACTTGAGGAATGAGCGCTTAAGGGATAACTGTCTAAAACCGGGCCTAGTATTTGCGATAGAGAGGCTTTTAGCAGACTGTAACTCGAGTGGATTGGGAAATAAAAACGTCTGATGGAGAAGGAAAGCACAGCGGGTCGTTTTGAAAAAGAACAGCGGTGGAGAGAGATGGCTTAGATTGGCATTTGATGATGTGCAGTAAGTGAAAAACAGGAATGAGGCTTAGGGATGATTTTTTTTTGTGGGTTGTCTCCTCTCCAGACTATGAGAATGTGTGTGTGTGTGTGTGTGTGTGTGTGTGTGTGTGTGTGTGATGCAAAGATGATTGCTACTTCATTCCAGCTACTGTATTTCACTTATTGGAGTTGGGCCGAGCGTGTGGTTCCTCAGCCTGCAGTAATGGAAAATGAGCCACCAGGTTTCTCCGCTCTTCCATGTGGAGGCATGGAGGATCCTGACGTGGTCTGACCTCATCAGTGGAGTGATGGATTTAGCTTCCATGGAAAATGGGACCATTAAAGCCCAGTTTGTGAATTCATAGAGGATCTCAGCTGGCGGAGCTGGCTGCTGGAGGGAGGTGTGCACCTCAGCTCTGGCTCAGCCTCAGCCTCATTGTTGTTTTTTTTTGTGGCTCTGAGGGTTCAGAGGAGTCCAGATGGCCCACGCCTTGCTGTGGTCGTGAGAGAGGACAGTCGCTGTTTTTGTGTTTACGGGTCTGAGCTTTCGCAATTACAGTCCGACACAAACAGGCTCCTGAAGCCAGATGGGATGATCTGCGTTTGAGCACGCCAGACGCCGCAGGAGAGACGCACAGAGTGGCTCGGAGCGCCGGAGTGGGACGGTGTCGGTGTTGGTTCCACTCTGTCAGGTCCTCACTGGCAGGGCCAGAGGCCAGAGAGAGCCACTAATGACAGCATGGGGGTTGGCAGCAGGTCCTGAGCTCCGCTTTGTCTGTCTGTCTCCAGTTCCACTTTATCTCTCTTCTTTCCTTCTGTCTCACTGGCTGTGAGAAATATGTTCCCTGTGGTTTAGTGGGAGCTGTGAAATGATCGCTGTCTGTCTGTCTCTCGGTTGAGACAGAGGAGAGGAGGGGGAGAAAAAGAGGAGGGGTCTGTGAGGAAAGAATCGTTCCCTCTAATTGTGTTTGTAGCTCATATGCCATTATCTCTCCTGTGACGCTTTGAATAAAGAACTCTACTCAGGAGGAGAATGTCCTGGGTGTGACCTCTCATTTTATTACAATTTAGTGCCTTCTGCCTTTTGTGTTCCTGCAGAGCACTGTTTACTAGGCTCATCAGACACTCTAAGGACTCATTAAAGGGGCATACCACTGAATTTATTATTGAATTTATTATTGTCTCATACCTACAAATGAGAGAGGAGACTTTGTCCTCCCCCAAAATCTGTGCTGCCATTTCAATGTATAGCTCCATATGGAAAAAAATGGCAGAGATGGAAAAAATGACATTGGAGCACCTCCAGGCTGTACATTGGCATGGCGGCACTTATAATTTTTCAGTTTTCTGGTTTCTTTTAGGAGAAAGTTTTTCTTTTTTCCAATATAGATTGGTTTGCCTGGGTTTATAAGAACATCACATTATCATTATTATGTTACTTCACAAAGCAGAACGGTGTCATTCCCCACGCAGCTGTACTGTATTTGTGTTGTGGTCTGCTACAAGTGTGTCTGATTACATTTTCTGTGGCTCTGATTGAGCCACTCTGTAATCTGCTCAGCTCAAGGTGGGGAAGGTCACAGTCAACAGAGCAGGACGCTGGAGCTCATTCTCACCTCTGCCTCTCACTTGTGTTTGAATTGGAGCAGGCTTTGTGTTTGTTCACCCCATTAACTTGCAGTCTCTCTGCCGGCTCTGATCACACACCGGATTGATTAAAAGCCTTTCAGAACACAAAGGTGCAATGTATAACATTTTCACACAACTGCTGATAACCGTTCTGGTTTCTTGTCTTGGATAACACTGTTCACAAGACAAAAAGTGATTGCAAGTCTGTGTGTGTGTTTGAGAGGGTGTGTGTGCTTGAAAGATTGTGAATATGTTTTTAGAAGCTTTTTTCAGCTTTTCAAAGTAGTGGTAGGCTGTAAATCTGGTTTAAGTATAGTTGCATTGTTTAGTTTGGGTATTTAAGGTCAGTTTCCAGCATTTAAGGTTGTGTCCTGTATATTTTTTCAGAGTTGAGCCAGGGCCCAGCCCAAAGTTTGGTTTGACTATTCTTACACTGGATTGCCAAATACCTTACGGTTTTAGCTACATTGTGTACTGTGCTAGAGTTGGGTTCATAATTTCAAATGACCTAAAAAATGATCCATATTGTCAGAGGCCCCACATGAGTGTTTTTCATAGTTTGCAGATGCCCTTTAATGGAAAGGATTGTGAAGCCTTGGAGCTTTGTGGATTAAGAATAAGCGGGGGAGTGAGTGAAAGAGTGTGTGTGTGTGTGTGTGTGTGTGTGTGTGTGTGTGTGTGTGTGTGTGCTTTTGTGTGTGCGCACGTGCTTGGAGCAGCCTTAGTGTTTGTGCAGCTGATTCTCCTGTGGAGTAGCTCAAGGTCAGGCACCAGAGGTCTAACAGTAGTGCCGGCATCTACATCTTTCCCTCCCTCTGTCCTCCCCTCCCCACATCTCCCGTTTCCTCTCCATATGCCAAAATACTGCTGCCTCTCCTTCAAGATCTCCCTCCTGCTGTGACTTTCCTCTATCAATGCAGATTAGGACCAGACTGCTACACTTTTGTCTGCCTGAGCACTGCTTTTTTGTGCTGACCTCAGACTCCCAAGTAAGCTGAAGAACTGAGAGTCCTGAGAGAAGAGTGGCTCACATCAGGCAGATGTTGCTGCATCCTAGGCTGTACAGCACAGCCGTGACAAAACAGTGGACTGTGCATTGATTGTATTTGTTGGTTCCCTTGGTGCTCAGGGTGTGTCTCACAGGGCTGAAGAATGGAGGAAAAACAAAACTTTTACTATCCCAGCTGGCCAAGCGTGTCTCTAATCACGGCTGCCTCTCTTTGATGAGCATTTGACCTTGACCTCCAACACAAAGCTTTTGTGACTGCGATGAACAGATGATGATGGAGCTGATATTTTCATTATTATTTTCACCATTGAGAGGGATGGGTTTGCACTTTGGCAGTGACTGGCTGCCCTCCTTATGAAATGAACCTAAGAAATGAAAGCCTTTGCACCTCTGAGACAGTATTGAAAGCGCAGTGTGTTGTTTTAACAGGAGACAGAGCGGGAGAGTGCTGGTGACCGAGAGCGAATCAGATCCCAAATCCGGGAGTTGCGCAGCCAGCAGACACAACAAGGCAGAGAGCTGCCCAGGACAGGTGAGTAACAGCTGTTCAACAATAAACACTGCATGTGACTGCACTTCAAATTAGTGGCCATTTGTTCCATCATGGGAATTCCTACACAAAACATTGCCTGCACACCACATAACTTCATCTTTATATGCAAACTCACACTGCAGTCCTTCTCATGTTTAGTCACACCACACATGGGATCATTGTACTTCAAATACAAAGGCATGTATACACTGTAAACATTCACCTACAGGTCACACTTGGGTTGGCACTGAATACTCAAACTCAACACTGACCACCTCTGTTGCATTTACCCACCAGCACATACATGCTCCTCTTGATGC
This sequence comes from Neoniphon sammara, assembly GCA_900302535.1. Lineage (NCBI taxonomy): Eukaryota > Metazoa > Chordata > Actinopteri > Holocentriformes > Holocentridae > Neoniphon > Neoniphon sammara. The sequence continues at coordinate 5,613 of OMKZ01018750.1, forward strand.
AATTTCCTCTGGACTGCTTGTTAAAATATCCAGCCAAAAGGAGCCATTCTCCTGAGGTGGAAGTCATGAGGTCATATTAGCTCTTTAAGCTCCTTCAACTAACTTTATTAACTGTTTAAAGACACTCACAGCTATATGCTTAGTGACTGCGGCTTTCAGAGTGTAAGTTATTTCATTATCTACTCAGCCCAACTATAAATAACGGCATGAATACTTGACTTCAGGAGGGAATGAATGCGTTTCGTTCACTGAGATTAAGGGATTTATACACACATATGCACATGAAGATGAATAGCTTGTAAAGAGGCAAACATGCATTGTTGATTGGTCATAAATTTTGTTGTAAAATTAGTTACAGCTTGTCTAATTAAAATAAACCATTCCCAAAGTATTAATTGTGCACCCTCTGACAAATACCACACCCAGTCTTATTTTGAACATCCATGGCTGAAGATTAAAGCTTTTCCCTCCTTAACATGAGCTGAGGCTGGGCTGACCTGCACTTGGCCTGAGGCTGATGGTCATAATAATGTCATTCTGTGTGGCCTGGTCTGCCCTGGACTTGGCTCTCAGCATCCCTCTCATGGCCCTGGGGTTGGTAGCAGGGTTATGGGAAGCAGCAGAGGGAAACCCACAGCCACACCTCTGCTATATAAAGCTGATACCAAAACTGAGGCCTGCTCGACGTGGCTGAGAAACACCCTCCCTCACAAGTTTAGGCTAGGGTGAAGCTAAGGCCAACAGAGAAAAGGCTCACCTTAGAGAAGCAAATGAGTTGTAGGAAGGAACCTTTTGAAACGGACTCCAGTAAACAAAGACACAGGAAGTGTGCAGTTGGGGAAAGACAGGAAATGGGGGGTGGGCCAGTGGTTCTCGAAGGGGCAGTTGTCTTTAGTGGCTGAAACAAAGATAAACTCCAAAAATTGGTGGGTTCTTGCAGAAGAGCGCCCATACCTCTACTTCTCAAACACAAAGCTCATATTTGAAAACTTTACCTCAAAGACCATGTGTCCATCCACACTGCATTATAGTGCAAACCATAACTGGCAAGGCTGTGATTTAGGAAATGACCTGTTTGCAGAGTCTCTCAGAGGAATGCGCTGCGTCCCTCAAGTTCCCAATTGGGGCCAGCTCACTCAGCTTTGAACTCAACACTGTGAAGACCCTTGGGTGCTCTTTGTTTGTGTACTATATATTGAATGGTGGAAGAGTGCACAAGTGCAGGCTGCTTCTGTAGTTATTTTAGAACAAAAAGCAAGTCTCTCATTATCCAATAGCAGAGGGGATTTTCCCAGAAAGTGCTACACAATGGACATGAGCGTATTCCAGTGGAAAAACACATGAACACTATTGTGAAAGTTTAAAGGAGGTGCCGTTTTTTGGCTCTTACTTCGGGCACTGTTGACCAGTAAATGGGCTTGAATTGAGTGTATCAATAGATATGACCTCTGCCTGTCTTCCATGCATAATGTTGCATCTGAGCACGGCAGCTGTCTTTTCTGCATCATAATCACATTTTCTTGTCAGGCCGCATTACATCACGGTGCGGTCTATCTAATCAACAACCTTAAGCAGTGAAATGGGATAATGAGTTTCAACAAATCAGCTTCTGTAAATGAAGCAGTGAATGGCCACCCTTGACCCTGTCTTTCAAAGTTCAGAGGGATCGCTGTGGCTGCCTCCGGCCACAATAAGAATATTCCCTCCTAAATTTGGTTTGTAAATGACAGGCATGCATACTTTGTGAACCCCATTTGGTTGTAGGGTTGGTGCCATCACAGGTCATGCAGAAGCATTTTCATACAGTGGTGTGTACATGTAATGCTGGATGTTGGAACATGATACGCTCTGTGTTTGTGGTGTTTTGCTTATCTGTGGTGTGGACATAACCTCAGATATTTGGTCTCTGAAAGCACCATGGGGTGTGAGGGAGGTGTAGGCTATCGGAGGGGGAGGATGTGGGCACTGCTGTGTTGTTTGGAGTGTGGTTTCCTGACGAGAGAAGGAGGAATGAAGGAGCTTGGAGACAAGGGAGGGGAAGTACTTGTTCTAGTCTTTATTTCACCCCCACTTCCTGTACTTGCTTACCACCTATGGTTGTGCTGCATGCTCCGTCTCTCCATTTGTTCCCTTTCCTTCTCCTTTACGTATGTCCACTAACATAAACTCACAAATCTTGCTCAGGAACTGAACCCCGTCTGAAGGAAATGCCTACATCCCCTCATGTCTCCACGTGCCTCCTCTGTGATCCCAAGTCATATTCTCTCATACTCCAGGGGCCCAAGGCCTGCGGAAGCATTTCATTTCCATAAGCTCTCAAACTTCACCACCTACTGCTTCCGTTGCTCACGTTACTCTTTGTTTATTGTTTAGTGCTAATCCAAAGAAATGAAAAGAAGCACAAGACTATGTAAAAATTTGTTTAAATCACATGAAGTCAAGTATTCAAGCCACAAGGTATATTACTCTGCTATATTGCTGCTATATTGCTCATCTTACTATTGTATCATCTGCTGCAGGCTCCAACTCAGGCATGGTGTTAGTTCTTGATCACTTGGTGAAGGATGACAGCTCAGGACCTCTACTGACCCGGCCTCAGCAAGAAGCTATGGCCATGGAGCCTGACCTAGTCCTGTCTCACCGTCAAAGGTCCGATTCCTCAGCTTCAGATCGCAGCCTGACCTCAGTGCTTTCCAGGGCCAATCTGGACTCTGGAGCAACAGAGAAGAACCCGGGCTCAGCTTTCCGGTCCAGGTTGGACTCTGGTGCCTCAGACAGGAGCCAGAGTTCCTCTCAGCGCAGCCGACTGGACTCTGGGGCCTCAGAGCGAAGTATCAGCTCCCAGTCCTGTGCCAGACAGAGACTGGATTCAGATGTCTCCGACTCCAGCGTGGGTCCCAGACCTCGCTTGGGCTCTGGGACTTCTGACAATGCTAGTCTGTCGTCTAGGAAACGAACAGACTCAGGGACTTCTGACCAGAGTGTGAGTATGTCCTGTGATGGGAGGGGTCAAGCAGAGGAGGTGGACGTGGCCATGAGTGGATCCACTTCCAGCATAGACTTAGAAACTGAGAACAGCAACCAAACTTCAGACAGCCCCCAGCCTGAGTACAGCCAGGACTGCTCCACCAACATCATCGACCAGGACAAGCCTGATGGGGCTGTTTTATCCAGGAGGGATCCAGGATCAGAAAACGGTTTGCTCAACGGTCGTGCTAAGGGAAAAGATGACATCCAGGAACAAAAGGTACAGTATACAGTCATTATATTAGAATACCTCAAGTTATGAATATGTAAACTTTTGGTCAGGAAAACACATATGTGCTATGGTCAGTATGGTTTGAGTCAGTGGAATAACCACAACAGTGGATATTTATCCTGAACTGCACCACTAGAGTGGGGTATTGAGCTACATAACACCCATCACATGCACTTGCAGTCCCAACTTTCCCTTTCCCCCTCCTCATTTCATTCTCCCTGTCAAGAAACCTTTGACACCCCATTCTTCAGTGACACCCAGGTCTCATTGGCATTCATAAACACATCACGCTGAACTTGTGTTAAGTCCTGTTTGACTTTGGTTACTTGGCTACACAAATAAACTGTGCACCTCTGTGCAGCGGACAGCGCCTTTGTTGTGCTCTGCTGGGTCGGCTCTGCTTCACCTCAGGGCTGCGTCAGCCTCGCCTTCTGTCAGAGAGGGATAGACACAATTATTGGCCAGCGGTTCTGTCTCTCTTCATCCCACAGCACAACCATGACACAAACGCACGGGATGCTGCTATACGCTGGTTGAGTGTTAAACAAGATGTTCTCATCTTGTGGACATAAGTCACCATGACGCCATAGTGTCGCTCTTCTAAATGTGTTTACTCAAAGCAGGCCCCGCACTTCTTTTATTGTCCCATGCAATATACGCTGAAGCTCAGTCTCCTGAGAGTAATGTAAACACACAGGGGCCCATCATGGCCCCTCTGCCAAAAAAAGAACAGAGGCCCAGTGCCTCAGTCCAAACACAAGAGTTATGTAATGAAAACACCACCCGCACCCGTGTATCCTGTAGTTATGTTTCTGTATTCTGTATGTGGAGATGTTGCAACAGCCATCCAAGTCTCTTATGGCAACTGTAGCCCCTTCTGAATGTGCATTGCTGCCCTGTTAAACATGGAGCCGTTCATTATAGTAATTCCATGGCTGCCAATCCAGACCCAGAGCATATTAAACCTTAATGTCACTTGCTCACTGCTTTGATCAAGCGTAAGTCAGTGTTTAATGATTGTTCTGTCATTTCTGTGTTTTGCTCTCTTTCCTTCTCAGGCCACAGTAAACACAGATCTGCCCATCCTGTGCCACAGCAAGGCAAAGGATTCTGGTAAGCAACTGGTACAAATATAGACTCAGAGACAGATTTATTTGGTTGAGTTTAGGGACAGCTCAGTTACATTTGCAGTGTTCATTAGTGGAAATTCAGAGTGTTTGATACTATCACGCCTGATGATTCATAGTGTATAGGCACTTAGTACTCTTCCTGAGTTATAGTTGCTCCTCCAATATCAAGTCAGTCTGCCCTTGCTAACTGCATAATGCCATCCATGTGGAGCCCCTGCTAGCGTGACCGTATAGGGCCAATCACAGGAGAGACGGTTTGGAGGAATAGGGTTAGAATGTGTAGACGGCATGTCATGCTGTACAGCATTTTCTCTCTCTTTCTCTATCTCTATCAGACAGTGCTCTTTGCTCTGTCCCGTGTACTGTAAACTGTGGTTTTGTTACTAAGCAACACATCTTTTTTCTTTGCAAGGGTGACCTCAGTGCACATCTCCTCTAATCACTTGTGTTTTTCCATTTCTATTTTTTTTTTCCATTTTTATCCCTTTTCACTCTCCAGAGTTCTGTGTCATGAGCTTTGTGCATATTATCTGGAAGTATTAAGCATCAGTGAATGTAAAAAAACCACAAGTGGAAGAAACATGTCCTCATAAGTCCAGAGAATAAGAACTGAAAAATGGGGCAATAGAGGTGGTGGGGGGGTGAAGTCAAGCAAAATAAAGGGGCTGGAACAAAACACAGAGAGAGGGGAAAATAGGAAAGGGATTTGCAGAGGGCTTTTGAGGTGGAGGAGGAGACAGGCATGATGACAGCAAGATGCGTCAATTCTGCTAAATTCAGTCTGACCGGTAGCAGAGATTTGTAGTTTTTAGGCTCTGCGTGTCTCAACAAAGGTCCCTTTTTTTGTCATTTTCCATGAAATCAACTCTCATCATGCCCTATGTCTCTACTTTACAGCACCTGAGAAGAAAGCAATTGTGTTGGAACCGTTCAACCGTACCAACTCTGTACGCGACCGGATGCGTAAGTTCACAGAGCCCAGCCACAGCCAAAATGACACAGCCCTGAAGAAGGTTTCTCTGAGGAATGGGACACTCTCTGGCATCAGGGGCCAGACAAATCTTGCCAAAGCGGCGGAGTTGTTTGCACGCACAGGAGCATCTCTCAGTACTTCTGGAGAGCGGCCAGCAAGGCCACGTGTGGGACCCACATCTCACACCTCTTCAGCCTCCTCCAGCGCAAGTGCAGCCCTGAGTCAGGCCACACCTCAGACAAGGGGTTTGGCTAACAAACCTCTGTCTTCAACCAGCCAATCTCAGGACTCCATGGGTGGGACGAGGCATCCAGCTGAAAAGCGTGAGCACGCCTCCAGCAACTCAGAGGAAGACAGGACCCCAGGGAGAGCAGCTGGACAGCAGGTCACCCAGGGAGAAGTAGACCCGGACATGAAGACTTTCCTCACCATCGAGATCAAGGATGGGCGCACCACCACCTCCTCTACATCCACCCCTCGGGGCAACATTGTACCTATCACCAACATGACCCCGCGCATCACCACCAATGCCCTGGGACAGAGAGGAGGTAGGAGCATCCACCTTACATCACTACATCACAGTCAAGGTGAAGTTGTCTTGCTGTAGCTTAATTAAATCTCAAATAACCAGGTAAACATTGGACATCTTTTGCCTACATCAAATCAGAATTTGCATGTCAACTGAATACGCTGACCCTTGCTGACGCGACAGTCATATTCGCCTCATGCACTTTGATTTTTAGTTGAAACTCACAGTTGATTGAGTCGATATAACCTCTCAAACCCTCCTGATCAGTGTTTACAGTGCAGTGTAGCCACCATGACTGTGTGTGGAGGTGGTGCAGCGTGGGGTGCCGTGTACTGCTCAGTGTATAATGGGGAGTGGAAATATTCATCCAGTAACGCCCTCCTTTGCTAATCTAAACTATTAGATCACGCTGGAATCCCAGTTGCCGTGGGAGACGACAGACATCGTGGAATCAGTTGCAAGTGGGATGATGACAAGGGTTTTAGTCAGGCTGGTCTGAGCCAGCAAAAAGACCATGGATGTGTGGGAATAGAAGTTTGGGCTGAATATGAAACAACATGGCTGTTGCAATGGGTATTTGTCATAGAGTGGGACATTTTGCTGTAGTATGGAGGGGGGTAAGGTCAGCAGTTGACAGTAGAGAGTATATCAGGACAAAGGAACCAACAAGTGGCTGTCTCAGCCCAGACTGAATAATAATGCTGCTGTACAACAGTCCTTTGGAACAAGCCTCCTAGTCTAGAGTACACAATACACTGTTTTGTGTGCTACAAGCTGTAGTCACTGCTGTCTGTTCATCTTTTCTCTGTTTCACACACATACACCATTATATTGCCCTTAGTCAAATAATAACATGTTTTTGGGACATTGGCTAATTGGTGAATTAACCTGTTAAGAGATGAGAACACTGAAACTAAAATCGTACTTTCTCTGCAGGTGCCGATGGGAGACTGTGTGTAGCTAAATATCACTGCATAGAGGACAATTATGTGGTTGCTCACCAGAGGTAGTTCAAAAAATATACCTGCTACATCAGCTGCACTGCAAAATTTATAAGTCTACAGGTTACACAATAAAAACTGCAAGAAACAAAAACATGGAAGAATACACAAATGATGGCGCTCAAAATGCCTCTGCATACATTTGAATGCAATCACAAGATCCTTTTTTTTCCAAGTGTATGACTCTCAGTTAGTTTCAGAAGCACCACTGCTGCAGCTGCTGTAAAGGTCTGTCCAAACAAGGCGTCTTGCGTTTCAGCTCTTCCCGGCAACCGGGACCTCCAACCCAAACAGTTTACTTAAGATCCAGGCTGGACCTGCATGATCACAGCCTCCTCACCTATTACAACTCCCCAGGCACACTCTGACAGCTCCACGGGGCTCCTCCAAGAGGCTCACAGGGTTGCTTTTAAGCTCAATTTGCTTTAATGGTTTTGGGTTCCTTTTTTGGGAAGATCCTGGTTTCCCTCTGACTGAAGGCAGGCTAGGATTTTGTCTTGGATTTCCTCAAAAGTACCTCACAAGAGTCTCACATATATGGCATGCGGCATTGGTCACCTTTTGTGTGTGTTGTGTGTGTGTGTGTGTGTACGTGTGTTTGTTGGGGGGGGGGGGTCAAAGAAAAACTCACGCATGTACTCTTGAGGGTAAATCAACAGAACTGTTTATACTAAAGGTGGCGTCATCTGCATTTTTGCTCCTCTCTCGTTAGCCATAAACTCTGATGTTTATAATAGTATGGCAGCTTATGTAACTGACTAATTGCTGCCACCAACACACTGATAACATACACACATCTCAGCTGTGCAGATGCATATAGGTGCCAGCAGTTTTCTTAGGCTTTGAAAGTGTTTATTACACAACATATAACTGGAGAGTGTCCACCTAAATTTGCAGTGTTATAAGCAGTATTTCATATTTCAAATGCACATCTTTGTCTTTGTCTGTGCCTCTATCAGAGTTGACCCTCGGCCTGAGAGCGACCCCATTCAAGATCTCCACATCCAGCATCTCCACAGGACCTTCATTCAAGGTACTGTCTAGCTTCGGAAATTGTTTTATACATCACCGTGGCTCTGCAGAGTCTTGACAGAACTTGACAAACATTAAGTGGAAAAATTGGATCTCAGTGTCCTCCAATTAAAGATTTATGTCTTGCCTTCATATACAAATTTCCAAATGACTCGGTTAAATTTCGCTGTATTTTTGCTGTGTCATTGTCACATAAATCACTGCCTATAAAGGCCCGAAAAGCAAGTGAGCCGGGACAGTGAAAGACAGAGAGAGAAAAGAGAGAGTGAGCGCAGGGAAGAACAGTGTTTATCAAACACAGAGTGGGTAGCCAGTCACATCTGTCCTTGTAGGGTATGTGAGAGAGACAGAGAGGGAGAGAGGGAGGTGCCTCTCACTGCGGGCATTCCTCATTTTCTCCCGATAGGCCATGCCCACCGAGAGTTATCGAGGAACTGTTTCCTAAATCACACCTGTCTGTCATCCACACCAATTACTCTCCAGCTGCATGCTCCTTAATTCTTTAGCCTTCAAACCACATGTTGGCACAAGTTCATCATCACATCCTTTCTTGGCCATCATTTCTTTAAAACCAGGGCCTGCAACTCTCACCCTTGTTTTGAGTGCCCTGATTGGCTAAGAGAGTGGTCAGGCTCAGATGTTGTCGGTGGGTAGTGATTGTTGGTGATCTCCAATGTCAGGTGGTTTAAGCTGAATGAGTAGAGAGCACATACCAGTGACCCCTGGGGTCGTGAAGAGCAACATACTGGCTTCATTCCTTATCCTTCTCTATCCTCCGTGAAAGGAAGTGTCCTGATGAATGGAGAGTGGGGATTGCATGTAGGGTGGAGAGCGGAGAAGTGATCTCCTGTTTAGTCTTTAATGGCTCTGTATTTCACCCCCTGGGGTTGAGCACAGCAATAATCTGGTTATGGGATCAGGGCGCCGGTTAATAAAGCCTGGGAGGAGGCTGCATAAGGCTGCAGGGTGGATTTAAGGTGTTGGACCGACATCGTCTCCATCACTTGAGACACTTACACGCGGTCCGGTACAAACTCAGATACACCGGTGAAGTCTGTCTTATACAAAGACTCCTGCGGAAGAGGACACCGATTTTGCAGGACATGTGGTGTATGCTTCACTGAGCTAAGCGCTATTACGATAACTACATGCAGGTAACCTCTTCATGCAATGGAAGTGTGTATCAGATATTTAAAAGCAGCTTGTACTCATTCACAATGTTTAAAAATATGTCTTTTTACAGAATGCAGTTGAGGGATTTGCATTATCTGTTATGAATAGTTTTTTAAGTTTTATTTTCCTACCTGTAACTCTCATTGTCTCTAATACTGACATTCCAGCATGGTATACATTATAGCATGCTTAAACAGTCACCAACCATTGGCTAAGCCCCAAATTGTTATTATCCTGCCAGCTCTGTTGTTATTTGCAACTGTTGGCAATGAGGGTTACGCCACAAAATGCTGCAAAATGCAAAATATGGTAGATTATCCATGCTACTGGATACTGCTATTACTACTATTTCAACTCTGGGGCTATGACAGTCCATAGGCCTGTATGCTCCTCTGTGAGGCTTGTTCAGGTTATACCATGCAAACATGGAAGTGACTTGGCTAATGAGATTGTGAATGTCAGTTAGCATCAACCAGGGGAGGGCAGCTGAGCTACCTTCAGACTGATCCAAAGACCACCTGTTCTCTGACTTTCTCTTGTCTAGTGGCATTTCAAAGTTGTGTGAGAGCTGATAAAGAACGTGATCGCTGGGGGGATTTGTATTACAGTACATGGCCAGTGCTCACTTGACATTTAGATGTTCTTGGTGTAACCTGGTGTAACCGGGAGACTGCGCTGTTGTGAATGCAGTAAACAGTGTAATGTGTAATTTTTTTTATATGTTCTTCTGTTGTTGCTGTTTATCTACTACCCTCAGTAGTTCCTGTCTAGGTCTGTGATCTGTTTGGGTGGTCTATGCTTTTCTGCTGTGGTCTCAAAACCACTCAAAGCCTCTACTATTTCCTTTGTAGGTTTCTTTTTTTATGATTCCAATAAAAGTTGCTGAATGCTGATAGCATCAGGATTTGCAAAGGTCCATTCGAGAATCAAGGGAGAGAAAAGCTTTGGAACTCTTAAAAAGTAAACCAATTCAGAATAGATATGGGTAAAAAGAAAAGATACACTTGATCATAGATACATAACATATTACAGAGGAGCAACTAAGAGATTTACATGGGAAGAGAACAAGATGGGTTAACTGCATGGCATAATAAAGATGCTGGTAGAGTTGGAGTAGAGAGATAAGAGTACATTACGGACAGGTGAGATAGGCTGCAGCTCACAGCTGTTCCTGCTCATCTTAGCTGTCCATCCAAGTCGACTGCTGCCCTCAGTCCTTGGATACAAACATAAATAATGCCATCGCTTCATATCCAGGGTGATGACAGGACAGTCAGTCTCCTTCTTGCAGGCATAAAGATTACTGGACAGCCCAGAACATGGACAAGGGCCCACAGGCAGTGGCGGGTTGTCATTCCCAGTGTCACTGTAACATAAACGGATAAGTCTGCCATCATTAACATACCACTGATCGCTGACACATGCCGGTTACCCAACCAGTTCACGTGTGTCACAGAAGACTGGGGTGCATGCTGTCTGTGTTATGGAAGAGCTTGTGTGGATTTTATCAGTGAAATAATCCATTAAGTCTGAAGAGACATTATGTTTTATCCCTTGTGTTTTATTACTATCTTGATTTAAACTTCCCTAAAAGCATTTTCCTTCATTGTCCTGTCGGCTCATCTCTGGAGTGGTGCCCATCTGAAGTCTCTGCATTGCTTTATTGCCGAGCTCTGGAGGAAGCTGCACAACAGTGCAGTATTTTTAGAAACACTCTTGTAAATAGCAACAGGGTGTTCACAATAGCACAGACATTCTCACTTGTACGAGATGGAAGATATAAATTTGTATCTGATTCACACCACCACATTAGTAGACCATAATAATCATAAATGCAGGCTGAAATGCATGGTTTGTATCTAGTGTCTCTCTGTGACCTTTTTTCTCCCTCCCTCTCCTTTCTTTCCATCATGCTCACTTTTTTACTGTAGGGTAATGCTATGATGCGTGATAACACTAAAGCCATGTCCTTCTTGGGGTTTGACCCACTTCCACCTGGCCAGTTACAGTTCGCTCCGCTCTTTGTAGTGGCCAGATTGTTTCTGGGAACTGTTCTGCTTTCCTATAAATCCCAGGAACGATCACTGTTGTCGTCGGTCACAAGCTTTGTCCTTCACACTGAGATACAAAGTTGATCAAGAAATGTATGATGTGAACTCTCTGTCATGCCAGTCCTGATTATTCAGATCTTAGATTAGATTAGATCAGATTCAACTTTATCTAATCTAATCTAGCTAGATTAGATGATTAGCCCACTATATTTATGTGTAGAGAAAAATAAGAGAAAAATAAGAATACAAGTTGTCCATTGGCTGATTTATTAAGCTTTTTAGGTATCCACAAGTTACAGTGAATATCCACAGTTTTGGGTGTCCTCTTTAAAACCAGTATAATGCTCATGTAGAACTGGTGAATCAGCAAGACTCTACACATTTATCACACATGGTTATGTAACCTTGTACTTCTAATCAAAGACTCTGTTCAGGAGATATATGAGTAAGATTTATCTTCCTTGGCTATGATCTGCCAAAGTAGTCCCGGTAAGCATTTGATAGATGTACTCGAACTCCTTACTGTAGGAGCAATGTACACACACATAAGGACGTGGCCATGTATCAGTGCTCTTGGAAAGCATTCAACTTGACACATAAAGCACTTGAGGCATCCACATGAGCAGCAGACTGACGGATCACTGTTCTGTTCTATGTCAGTTAGCCTAAAACAAATCCTAGAAGGGCTGAGCTGTCCTTCCCAAGAACCTTGCCCAAGCCTAGCATGACAGGGACCTTGTCTCCCTCACCACAGTAGTCACCCGGCCTGCTGCCCGAAACTCTGTCCTTCATGGACTGATCTTCCCTCTGGAGGTCTGCCCTCTGGACCACAGTCATTTAACTCAACTGACACAATTTGAAAAACCAAAACCAGTAGGACCAGTTAAACACTAAAGTATAACTCTTTGAACTCAGCCCAGAGCCAGAGCCATGTCTAATGCCCTAGTTGCCTGCCAATCGAGGTGTGAAGGACAAGGCTCTAAATA
>OMKZ01018753.1:0-16541 GCA_900302535.1 Neoniphon sammara
TGTTACATAATTATGTGTTGCATAATTTTTTCATTCAGTCAATCAATCAATCAATCAACCTATAATGTACCATGAGATGACAGCACAAACAAAGGTCAAAAGCATCAACATTGCATCACAGTTTAGACATGATAAAGCCGCCATTGTATAACACTGGGTTGATTCCAGTTTGCTCTTCTACAAGTCACAGCCACATCGAGCTGCCAAACAAACGTTTTACCTTTTTTGTACTGGAACGCAGCAATCTGAATGCATCCGACACGCACTGGATGTGCCAAGAGTTGCGTTTTGTCAGAGTTTTTTTTTTTTTTTGTTCACACATGAAAAGTGTGAGTTTCCTGTATGTTTTTTGGCACAATGAGAGATTCCCTGCTATCTCCAGTCCGTGGAAGTTGCTTTCCGCTCTCTATGGGGCAAGAAAAAATAAAAACCTCACAGCTCAGTCGGGGGCGTAGTATTTTAGGACTTGCTTTCTTGGTACATGTCATGTTATAAAAATACAACAAAGTGCTGTTAATAACACAATTTCTTTGTACATTATAAAAATAAGCCTAATGCTGTTTATAACACATGGCACAGTTACATGTCCTGGTGGAGGTACCTCTTTAAATTGGCCCACCCAGGGTTTCTTTCTTTTTTTTCGTCTTATAAGGCTTTCCTTAGGAGTTTTTTCTTGTCTTCATTGAAAATCTAGGTTTGGTGCGATGAGGTCAGCTGGCTTGGATAACACTTTTATGTCTTTTCAACATGTTATTTTTTGTGCTTTGTGCTTGGTTTGTTTCCTTGTTTTATTTTGTTCTGTACTGTATTGCACGATTTTTTTTGTGATTGATTGTTCAGTAGTTAGATCGAGGAAAGCTGGTTCCCTGTAAAGTCCCGAGTCATGCTTGTGATGAAGGGTCATAGAAATAAACTTGACTTTACATTATATTTTGTAATTGCGCTACAGGTGGTTGGAAAATCTTGACAATATAGAGACAGACAGATAGTTGCACATGCACACAGGCATGCACGCACACAGCAGGCACACACACACACACATGCACACACAATCTGTGTAATGTTTTGGACCAATTTTGGACGATAAAAAACAAGCAAGCAATAAGAGAGCAATCAATGTGCCCCAAGGTGCAGTTTGTCAGTGAAATGTGAAAAGTGTATCTTAAGGGTGGTTGAAAAGACAGCTTGTTCAAAACTTTATTTTGTCTTAATTTTGAAACATGCATTTACAGACCATTGTAGTACTGTAGGGTGAGCATATATGGGTCAGAAACTTTGCACACCCTTGCAAGGTGTACAAGACAAATGCAAGTTTGTCCTATAGTGTGAAAAATAATAAAATAAGTCACAAATCAACTGAGCATATTTTTTCCAAGTTTCTCTGACTCTATAAGCCTCATCATCCGCCATTCATGTCTCATCTTTGCTGTTATTGTTTGTGCAGCATGGAAATGGAAATATCCCTCAATTGGTGCCCAAAATAACAGCATGTCCATGCTGGGAGGTGTCGTGCGGTCCGCCAGTGACGAAGAAGCGAGCCCGGAGAAACCGTGTGTGGTGATGAAACGGCACAGCAGGGAGTCAGTGATGATTTAATTTACACCTCTTCCCACACTGCCCTGGGATCAAGCCAAATGGTAGATGCCCATCCTAGCTGCCATCCCACTGCTATGACGCATCGCATGGCACCCATCACTCTGCACACGTGGTTTCTGACTGGCAGATCAATCCAAATGCCCAGAATGGGCCCTTGATGGCTGGCAGGCCTCAGCAACAGACATCAACTTCCTTCTCCTGCATCTATAAAGTGTCTTGTGGATTGAATCATAGGTATGCCTCAGTGGGTTTGGCACACAATAGCTGGGTCTCCCAACCCACACTGTCGCCATGTGTGACACCAACATGGACTGATTTAAGTAGATAGGACGTCACAAGGAGCCACCCACTGTATTTTCCTTAGTGTGCTGTTTGTGTTCATCACGCAGGGAAGTGTGGAGGAGAGATTAAAAGAAAAACACGTGAAAAAAGAAAAAAAGTGAAAGTGATGCCTTATAGGGATCTGAAGGGGATTTAATGGGTGTCAACCCCGTTTGGTCCAACTGTATTGAAAGAAAGGAAGGGGAAAGTGTCTACAATTACAATCACAAGGCACCACTTTTTGCAGCAGTGTGGCTCAGGGGGGGTAGAGCATTTGTTTAGTTTAAGGTTTGATCCCCAGCTCCTCTTGGTTGCATGCTGAAGTGTCATTGAGCAAGACACTGAACCCCTAACTAAGCAGGTTGGTGTATGAATATTTGTGTGAATGGGTGATGTGAAGCATACATTGTAAAGCACTTCAAGAAGTCAGTAGACAAGAAAAGTGCTATATAAATGTTGTCCATGTGTGTTAGCCAGCTTAGCACGCTAGCTTACCCCCAATCCACCCTATCTAATGCCCCTGGGAAGGCATTTTTGTTTGTAATTTTTAGCATATGTGGAAATGTCTTATTTGTTATCAATCATTTCTTGGTATGCTTGCTTTGATGCAAAACTAAAGCCCAACTATTTAACAAGTTGGCTTGTATTATGTATATATGAGCTTGTTAACAAAATCAGCCTCAAAGTTCAAACAATTTGAACTCCGCCGACCTTTCAAAGGTCAACCAATGGGCTTACAGCATAACATCGGTGGATGTGACATAAGCAGTAATAGAGATGGAGGAGAAACTGATTTTATGCATCTTGTTAAAATACAATAAGATACATTCCAATAACAACACAACAGCAATATTAATCTGCTGCCCTTCTGGTCTACATTCTTCTGTGAGGATGTATGTGGATCAGTTATCGTGTGCAGGACTCCGTGGCGTGCTAACACCTGCAGGCACCATGACACGGTTATTTGGCTTGGGAAGGGGCCGGTGATTTGCAATTGGCTGAACAATGAGGGTCTAAATGAGCCTTCCAGGCTGCAGAATCGGACTCGACATAAAAAACACAGAACAGCCACTTACATGCATATCCACCCACCTACCGACACAAACACACACACACACACCCCAACTACAAATTAAATGCAAACAAACAGCAGAACACAGATTCAAGTTCTTTTGTTGATGTGGCGAGTTTCGATTCAGTTTTTTGACTGGAAGCAGGGCCAGTTGGAGACAGCTTAGCAATATAATCTTTCTAATCCTTTCAGCTTCTTCCACAGCTGGCTGCCTGTCTTCTTTCTGCTTCTAGTTTGTCTTTCTCTTGTGTGTATCTTCTGCCTGCCTGTCTAATTCATGTGTGGATAGATGTTGTTGCTAAACATGAGACAATCCCATTTGCCGGACTCAAGGGGCAGATTGACAGAAAAATGTTGAGAAGCTAATGAAATAATAGAGTGTTGAGTCAATGTGCCTGAAAACCTGACCTGTTCACTGATAGCATAAACTGAGGCTGAAATTAGGCCTTTGAGCTTTCATTTCCAGCACTAGAGAGTAATTGATGCACCAAATAACCTTGAGACTGATAATTACCTTTATTTGCAATGCTACTGAGACCTAGAAGTCAGTGGATTTAGGACTCTGAAGCGACTGCCTCAGCTTTATACCAAGATTATCTGTAATAATATTGCCTTTGTGCACTTGAATTACAGGTCGTGGTGCTGATATCAAAACCCATAATGACATGAAACCTAGGTCCCTACTCACTTCCTGACTCGTGACTTGTGTCTTTTTGTGATGCCCACACACTCATTTTGTAATGGAATTGTTTATTTCTGAACTGGAATCACGATCCAGTCTTTGATAGGAAGTGATTTTTTTCCCTCCATGATCTTTAACAGCCAGATTTCATGGTTACCTCCTGAGTGGCTCAGGCTCTGGGTTTAGTTCAGAGATGTTTGGAGTATAATGAGGACGGTGCACTCCATCAATTTATAATGGGGAATTTTGAAAAAAAAATAAAAATAAAAAATGGCAGAAGGCACGCTATCAGCCAATCACACATTCAGATTTTGCATTGCTGCACAATCTTTTATGTTTACAACAAATCCAACGGACAACACTGCACGTCCAGACAAGACAACAGTGAGACTGCTCTACACCGCAGAATTAATACAGGTAAATTTGTAAATCTGTGTTTATAAAACTATATTTACAGCTCAACAATGTGCCTGACATAACTGTTTACAGTTACCATGGCAACGATATGGGCTGCTGCATGTCAAAATTTTATCATCTTGCTGCGTGGATAGCGCACAAACCTCAGTGAGTTAAAAATATCATTTTTCTGTGGCATTAAATGCCCTTCAGAACAAATTTTATGACTCCATGTTGTTCATAATTTGACAGTATCCCTAAATATGGAAAGCAAATGACAACCCATATGTCAGAATGGTAGATTATGGCAGCTCCCCGTTCAAAGAGATAGGGGTCTGGTCTTGTTGGTGTTGATCCCACTGCCGGAGGGCGTTTCGAAGATGGCGCGAGAGTGCACAGTCTCTTTCTTATACTCGTCTCTGGTTTAGTTTCTTGCTGAGGATTCGTTGCAACACCTGTAGTTTGTAATAACCTACTCTCTGCTCTGATTTCTGTGACAGGTCCTCCACATGAAGCAACAAATAATTTAGAATTTGCATACAATGAGCTACAGTCAACCTCATGGCATGGTATCACCTATTTATAGTCCTGGTGGCTTATTGTTCCATATTTGCCAGCAACAATAACTCACAAAATCAACTGACAAACCACTCACTTAATCTGTGACGTACAACACTGTCATGCCTGATGAGATGTCTCCAAACGAAGACAAAAAAAAGAAGAAAATAACAAGCCCGTACTCCTAACAGGAGCTAATGAGGGAATCAAATGCAACGATAGCAAACATGTTAATGCGCCATTGACCAGACCCTGAGTCACTCAAATCAGCTACAACCCTGAGTCACTCTCAGTGTCATGATCCTGTCTGGAACTCTGTGTATTTTCTGTTTTCATCTTGTCTTTTGTAGTTTGGTTTCCTTCCTGCTGTGTTTGTCCCTCCTGTTATCCTGTAGCTCTGCCCTACCCGTTCTTCCCTGCACACCTGTCTTGTGTTAGGTTTATCTCAGCTGCACCTTGTTTTCTGATTAGGCCACAGTGTATACATGCCTGTCTGTTCCCTGTGTTCCTTGCTTAGTTGTCTGTTGATTTTGTCTTAGATCCACTTTTTGTGTTTTTAATTAATAATAAATAAATCTAAGTTGTTTTTTTTTTATCCTGTCTGCCTTCTGTCTCCTGCGTTTGGGTCCACCTGCTCCGTTCCAGTTAGTTGCATTAGTAGTATCTGACATCAGCTCTGGTTAGGGAACATAAAACTGTTAGCATCATTCCCCTCAAGAGGAGTTCATCTGACTGCTCAGGAATTGGGTTTTTGTGCCTTGATATCACTGGAATAATGTGTTTCATTAACCAAACAAATTAACAGAAGATTCTCTTGAAATGATTCAGCCTGTTTCACTGTGTATCTCATTGCCGAAGTTAAGAGTTCAGGAACGATTAGATAAAATGATGTGTTGACTGTTTACCCTGGCACAGTTAAGGTGCTCAGGGTACAATCAAGTAAACACAACAAAACTTATGAATGGCTTAAGAAAAATTATGGCTTTCATTACAACAAATGTTAGCAGGGCAGGTGAAACCCCCCACTTTGAAAAATGTGTTGCAAATGTAGTAAAGGTTTGAAATTACTATTTAAACTAGATACAGCATGAACAGAGTGTATTTTTGACAAAAAAAAAATACACTCTGAATGACACTCTTCACTGAAAGGGGCATTTTGCCACAAGCAATGGCAAAGACGCTCCTGGAGGGAAAATGACCCAAAATGCGAGGCAATTGATTTTCATGTCTCATCTCTTATCACTTAGTCTAAATATCCGTACAAGCCGCTGTCTGCTCAATCTCCACTGTGACAACTATCACATCTTATCCATTTTCCACCACTTACTGTGCTCTGCTCAGGTGGGATGTCCTCCTCCAACAGTGAATGATTAAGGAGTATTTAAATGAAAAAAATCAAGCCAATATCAACTACAACTGATATTTCATATATGCAGATGTATTTTCATATATCCTAATAGTAGACATAAAATAAATATAGAAAGAATTTTGGATGTTGATTTTAAAGCAGTTATTATAGAAGAAGATTCCCTTTCAAACATAATAAAATCAAATAATTTCTGGTGAGTGTCTTCTTCGATCTTCCCTTCTCCTTTTACCTTCCCTGCTCTACCTATAGCACAAATAGTTACCTGCAGTGGCTTGAGGGTGATTTTCTACCCACTACTACAGTCACGGAAGTTGATGGATACAGTCGGTGACATGCAAGAAAGTGGTGTCTGAATGAGGTTTCTCCCTGTGAGTTATGTAACATAAACTTCAAGGAACAGAGATGCCCAAAACTTTCAGACCAACTGCTGGAACTTCAGTTTTTATTTCCTGACCTTTTGTTAAAGTTAACATTTTTTTCACTTCCGCTCAGCTCATGCCCTCTGCAATGGCTGCTATGGTTACCCAGAGGGTTCCCTTTAATTTATATGAAAAATGGTTTCCATAGAGACCAAACTTATCATGGTTTCTTCAAGGTGACTGGCCATAGCAACAACTAGGGCTGAATACATCTGAATGCATTTCAAATAACTACACAAAAACCTTTTTTGTCCCAATAAGAGAAGTCAACTGGTGCTAGTTACAGGCTTGACAGGCACAGCGCATGGCATATCACGCTAAACAATACAAGCAACATACAGAATATGTATATCTTCAACATTAGATCTTCAAAATCGTAGTTCTATGGAGGCAATATCTGACTGTCAAAATAATTCAGTTAATTCTCTTTAAGTAAAATATGATGTCTTTTGTTCACAAAAAGGCATTTAAAACAAGGTGAGAAGTAGGTAGAAGTATCTAGTTGTAGCTGGAAGATTGGATTTTTGTTTGGTTGGGTTTTGTGGGCACACGTGGGCACAGAGTCAGTGTGAGTGGATCAATTCTCTGTAGTTCACCATGGCAGCAAAAAGAATACCAAAACTAAAATAAAAATCTTCCAATTCAAATGTATAGGAATTTACAAATTACCACAGGGGGAGCAGTAACCCAATGAGAAGAAAATACAGATAACAAACTGCAAAACTCATTGTAAATTCCACACTCTGTTCCAAATGTCAGCTTTCCTACCAGCAGTGGTGTTTGTGTTTTATCAAGGCCAAAACTACATAATAAAAGTGATTGGGTCAACAAGAAGCGGTCTGAAAACTGGCAGAACTTGCATGCACATGCTTGACTTTGTGTCAAGCCTAAAAAGTCATCAAGTAACAGCTGTAATTTGGTTGTTGAGTCACTCTGGAGCACTAGATTTGAGGCTTGGGGACCACAAACCTAAGCCTCATTCCTCCCATTTTCAATAAAAAAAATGAATAATTCAAACAAACAAAAGTTTATTTGATTCTGCATGACAATTTATTGCAATTTAAGTGTTGTCTGGTTATGTCACCAGAGTATATGTGACACATTCAGAACTGATATATTTTCAAATAAAAGATAGGTTGAGTCATCGAGTCACTGACTCAACTATCTTCACTTTTATGATTGTCAAGCCTAAATGATTTGCAACAGCCACATCATGCATATTAAACCTGGCAGTGTGACTTGAGATTTGAAATGCAGGATCATTAAGAGCCTCTCTCAGTAATGACTGCCTGCACTCTTTTCTTTTCAAATCATAGGATCTCAAATCATCTTTCAGGATCTTTCTTAATTATCTGAACTGCAGAGAAACAGTGTATTTTCATCATGGGAGCTGAAGATACATTTCCGTGTGCCCTCTATTACTTTTCACGCTTGTGACTTATTTATATTCCACCCACATCAGCATCTCTCCCAGTTTGCCTGTTTTCAATCGATAGAAAGGCCACAACTATTTCAATATTTCTTCTGAGGGTGAACTCAATTATTATGATCATTTATTTTGTAGATAGAATGATATAAATAAATAATAATGAGGACACTCAAAAGTTTTCCTTTAAAAGCTTCACTGCACCTTTTATGTGGGAAGACTGTGTCAGGATGAAAAGGTTTTCAGGTCATGGTGAACACCCTCCCCTGGGTGAAAGGTCAAAGCACAGCCAGCACATCCATTTGACAGAGATAGGTGACTGAGTTTGGCACTGATCCCCAGAACGTGCGCTCTTCCTCTGGAGTCAGTTTTGAAATGAATTTTAAATTCAGTAATACAATTCTGCTACTTGCGTCCTTGTGGAGAATGATTTTCCTGAGTTGTATTGGAGAAATCACTCCTCAAGAATGTGAAGAGAACACGTCTGTACAGTTTTAAGATGGACTACGTGCTTAACATCACACCTACAGTCGATTCAGACACCCAGCTTTCATTTTCCCCATTGTTTTAGTCGGTGCTTTGCTACAGACAGTCACACTTTTTGGATATTCTTGCACTGAATCTTTGGGTTTCCTATTTGTTCTCTTTTACCATCTGTTGCCATCTGACAGATCCTCAGTTGTTAAGTAAACTTAGGGGATCTTATTTGTCCTCTCTGTTATTTTGTTTTCGCGTCTCATTTTGGCCATTTCATATTGTGTTCATGGACACGAGAAGGTCACTGAGCAACAGACACACACATATGCACACAACAACTCCAGATTTATTGTTCATTTATTATAGATAATATATGCTTTCAAAGTGTTCACATGAATGCATATAATTCCATCTAGATATACTAACCAATTTTAAAATGTATCATATGTATCTTCATATCATATATCATGTCACGTGTCATGTCAGCATCACTGTAAACTCAGGTTACTAGGGTAACATTTTTGTTACCCTAGTGACCTGCCCTGGGTTTGAGGTTCTATCCCTGCAGGAGTCACTGTCCCCATCAGCAGCCAAATACCCTTGAGCTTCTATCTTATCATCTACTGACAGTCACTTGGATCCTACTGCACCAGATGCCCAACAATTGTCTACATAACAGCTCCTGGCTCTTTTTTACCCCTCATGTAAGGGTGTCGATGATTTATCTGTTGCACATACTCAAAATAGGTGCCTAGGAATCCCTCCCCACACACAGACACACACGAGTCATGCTGCTGTCCAAAGCAGAATGTGCGGAGGAGAAGAAGTAGCCATACAAAGAGATATCCGGTTCACATGAATCTTATCAATTTCAGGGTGATACATCTTTTCTTTTTTTTTCACTCTCACCCTCCTCCGTTTATGCTTTTGTCATGAGGTGCCTTTAGGTTTGTTTTGTGATTTGTCATAGATGTGTGCTAACTATATCTGCACTTATGTGTGGGTTTCCCTCATGTGATGCCCACTGTGTAGTGAGAGGGAAGGGAAGGGTTTGATGGTTGAAGAGAGAGGTAGGAGGAAGAGAGGAGAAGAGGAGTGAAGAAAGGGCAAGTGTTGGGGTCACACAGGCAATTCTGTACTAACTATACCATAGTGGTGCATTGGAGTGGAAGTGTGTGTGTGTGTGTGTGTGTGGTGTGAGAGAGAGGGAGAGAACCATCTTGAACCCTGAACCATCTTCAATTCATCTTTGATAACATGAATTCTACATGACCTTAAATAGTTTATGATATACTTTATTATACACTATTTTCCAATATAAAACACAACAGGGAAAATGATATAATACTATGTCATGTATGAATGTATGTAAATATAATGTTGATGCTTTAGTAACATTGTTTCATGAACCTTCATGCCAATAAAGCATACTGAATTGAAGTGAATCGAACATAGAGAGTAACATAGAGGTCTAGTGAAATATTCTCATGCTCACTGTGGAGGAGTTAACATAGTGTGAAGTAGCCCTTCAGTTATAACGAGCCTGAGGTAGAGAGAGGTATATTTATATTTAAATGAAATATATATCTATATCTGTGTAGATAGAGATATATACCTATGGAGAGAGAGGGAGGGAGGGAGAGAGAGAGAGAGAGAGAGAGAGAGGTGAGAAAAGATGTGGGAGGGGAGGACCTCCTACAGTCTGTTCTGGAATCTCCTTGTGATGTCATCTCCTTGAAACACATCACAAAGCTCACAGAAAATTAGAACAAACAGAACGGAACCTTCCTGGTGATTAATGGTTCTATTTTATTTTATTTATTTATTTATTTATTTTCATATATTCAACACAAGTGAACAATTTGAACGATCAAACAAATAAATTGCTATGGTGACACTTAAGCTTTTTCTTTTTTAAGGCTCTGAATCATTTGATATTACCATGACAACATCACAAGTTCATGCGCTTGTCAGTTTCGAGGAGCCAATTTAGAATTGATGAATGTTGATTTGAATGAGATTTAATTCCTGTTCTGTCCTGATTCTGTGGGAGCTCAGATTCATCACATCACAGTCTCTATACAGTGAGTGTAGTTCATACTGTAGTAAAGGAACATAGGACTGCATTATATGGCAGCTGGTATTACGAAAGAGCCAGAAGGCTGACAGGAGGCAGTAATCTTAAAATCCCATTTTTATCACATGGGGACAGCATGTGCTAATGTGTGGCTTTTCTGCCATGCACAGTAAAAGCACCGAAAAAGCAGTAATACCTGGTGTGTCAGCTGCAGTTTCATTCAAAGGTGAAAGGATGTTCCTTCCCAAGAATTAATGACATCCACAGCCTTCTGGAATGTGAACCAGCCAACGCTCATTACCCTTGTCATTTCTTCCAATTCAAACTTTTTGTATTCACATTTTCATCTCTAAACTGTTATTTGACACATACTGTGGCCACATACCTAATGCTCATCAAAACAAAGCTCAGCATGGCTGCTGCCTAAGCCAGAATAGAAGAAGAAACTAGTCTTTGGAAACACGCGGACCCCTGCTTCCATTGGAATGAATCGTGACACAATCATTTCTGCCCTCTCTCCTCTTCTCTCAAAGGCTGTTAGCCTTACTGTTTCAAAAGAGACAAAGAAGATAAAGAGATGGAACCGTCCAGCATCTTGCAAAGAAACGTTCAGTTTTGGATCTAGTCAGGACATAAAATATATATGAACTCAGAGGTCCTTGTTTAAAGTTTTAATAACCAAGCCATGGAATGGAAAAGGGTTTGGGTTAGGCATAATTATTAGGGTGGAAATTAGCTTAAAAAAACAAAAACAAAACAGAGTTCTCTTTTTATTCACTTCAACACAAATCAAGCTTATTTACACTGCCAAGTTTTGCTTCACAGTGAAAACGAACAAACAAAGAAACAAAAATTGAACTTGAAAGTAGATGGTTCAATGTGTCATAGTTGTTTCCAGCCTTTAAATATCACATCCGTTTCCTGATGATGGACCATGCACAAACTTGTTAGACAATATTGGGTCAATCTTGCTCTTCATAATTAAAAATAATGTTTAATTTTAGAATTTTCGGAGATAAAAGAAGTGGTCCAGAAATATCAGCGACATCAAATTGCTTTGACCATTCGCTGAGCTGGTGGGACGCAGAGGAAGACACAAAGGAAACTCTCTTGAAAAGGTCTCATCTGATGAGTGAAAATGATTCGCTGGCCTTTTTATAAACCTCTTGCTAGGCAACATGATAATGTTATGGGGGTAAGTCCATTAAAAATGACTGCTGAGATGTTATTCACAATCCAGTTGCTAAGCCAACGTGCTCTCTGGGGGAAAAAAATAATGTAAAAATAAAACTTGATGACGAGATTAGTCAGCCAGAGAGCTTCCTGGAACACCTGTAGGAAGTTGAGTCCTGAAAAGTGTGAAGGGTTCACATAGTACTTGCTACCATATGCTCACAAGCAGTAGCACCAAAATAAAGTGGGTGCCAAAACCAGTCAAAATGACAAGCGAGGGCAGGCCCAACTCTTAAGTGCATGACACACAGGAAAGTTCTGAGTCAATGCACAAAAATGTTTTACCTTCAGCTGCAGCAGGAAATGGGTGAGTGGGATTCCAATCAGTTTAGATGGCTGTTTAGCTCAGCTGTAAAAGAAAAAAGTACAAAACTGGTGGTGGTAATTGCAGCGAAAATTGCTTATCCATATTTCCTTCACAGAGTGTTGTATGGATGCTGCATGTATGGCATTATGTTTGGACATCATTTTTACTCTAAAAAGCAGACATTTCTCAGTACACTGTTTACATCAGCATGCACAGATAACAGAGACACATCAGCATGCATGGAAAGGTGCAGTAATTACTATGCAGCCCATAAGGACATGATTCAACATTTTGAGATAATGGGCATTTTTATTCAGCGATGCAGTGGAAGATAGAACAGAGGGTAAACTATAACCTTTAGTCAGTGATTATTATGAGGGAAACAACCACCAATTTAAAGCAATCAACTGACCTGACCTTCATATAACTTCAGTCAGTCAGTTTGGTAATACACACTAAGATATGCTAAGAATTTATATCATAAAGATTTATCTCGGCCTAAAAAGGGGGGTACATTTTTCAGATAAGATGAGCTTAGGTGAGTTTAGGAGGGTTTGAAAAAGATTCCACATTTTTCATGACATCTTTGTGCCTTTAAAGAATGATAGTCATATTTTGGTAAAAGCAAAAAGCCACTGACTCACCATGTTGGATTTACACCAGGGTAGGGCTATGTAATGTCTTATATAAGACTCTACTGAGAAAATTAGATGAATATTACACTACCCAAAACACAAAAGACAGTGAGAAAGAGAAGGGCAGAGAGATCAAGGTGTTTAACATCAAGATCAGGGAGAGGCGAAATGATAAAGGCTTTCATGAGAGCACCAGACAGACAAACAGACAGGTTCGGCCTATGCCAGATCATTAGCTGATCCTCTGTTTGTGCCAGGTCATTAGTTGCTCCTGTGTTTGTAGAATAAATTGTCTGAGCCAGTGTGAGTGATTGAAGAAAAACGCTTGGTATCACAGTCTGGTTTTTCTGCATTTTTGATCTTCTGGCTCAAGGCCTCCCGCTTCCACCTACCTCCTGACAGGCACAAAGTCAACTGCATACACACAAACACACACACATCTCTAATGAACTCCAAAACACCGCCTCCCAGGCCTTTTGCCACACTTATGCAATGCTCCCAAATGTCACAGGAGGCATTCTCCTCACAGTGAAATGTTAATGGGTGTTGCAAAATGAGGGGGACAACGTCTGGTGGTGCACTGACAGGAATGTGGATTGTAAGTCATGATTATTGATGCGACCGGAGCAAACAGATGGACCTGGAGTGAATCGTCCCACTGTATTTCCAATGCGACGATTACGAATGACCTTAGTGAAAGATTCTGAACTCAGAGAAAAAGAAAACACTTTCAAATGTTGGCTCAGCTGTTCATTCAGCTGCATAATTGACTTTCGTTTTCCGGTTCAGCTTCGTCAGTGAATGGAGTAGGTGTTTCTTAGGAAAGAAGTTCTGATCTTGTAGTAACTTGAAGTTGTGGCTTCAAAAGAGGAACTGGATTCAACATATTTTTGCAAATAATTTTTATGGTTTCTTTTAGTGCATCTGTATGTGTGAGATGGCTGGGGTTTGCTTCCTGTGACAAAACAAAACCTCTTCAGTCCCATTATTGGGTTCATCATTACAAATGCAAATACAAGCTTTATAAAACCCCACATGACTTTATTTTCAATTCTAGTAGATATTTAATATAACCTGCTGAATTACCAGGAAATATGTATAAAATGATGCAGAAGACATCTAGATATTTTCTATTTGATATAATGGTGCAGCCATAAAACAATGGCATCATGGATTTGAATATGTCATTCAGGATAAGTGTTATTTAGCCTCAATGAAGTGCTGTAACCACCAAATACGGAATATATATCTGACATTTTTATTAAGGGGTTAAGGTAAGGTAAGGTAACTTCACACACAGCAGAAAGCTCCTTCACATTAGTTGGGAACTTAACCCGGAAGCAGATTTGAGAGCAAGTGCATACACTCATCCACACACACTTTTAGCTTACCCATGTCAAACTGCTGCCTGCTTTCACAAAACCTAATGGCTGTTAACATCATGTCCATGGCAACAGGGATTGTCTGTTTGCTGAAATGTCCTCTCAGCATATGCAAATGAGCGTGTAGGAGGAGACTTTCCGGGAATCACCTGTGGAGGTTCAGACCTCATCAGCTGGTAATGCGTACTGTACAGCGAGTGGTGGACAGGAAATTCCTTTATCGCCATGACAACACCATGCACCTGCGTCGGAACGGCGTCAACCAAATCCCCAAGCCTCACAGCAATATTTTCCTGGACATCAAAGGAAGCGTGGCACTTCAGCTTGAGTCATATTGTGGTTTTAGCAACTGGAACAGGGGATGTGAGGGTCGTCGGTCATTAAATGTGATTAGAGGAGTCATCCTAAAACTTGTAAAATGCTCAAAATGCTCTGGCATCAATCCAAAACTGAATTCAGCTGAACTGTAGCCAACTATTGAGCTTTGATAAGTAGAGCAATTTTTATCCATTTTATGGGCTGGTTGAGGAAAAGACATTTTTCTCCTTTGTTCAGAATATTAAATCACCTTTACAAACAGGTGTACAATTAAAGACATATTTGAAGCATAGTGGATGTGGGCAAGACATTTTGTATCTTAGCTGTGATTTTTTTTTTTTTTTGTCTCACATCATTATTATTTTTTTTTTTTTTACTCTTTTAAAGCTTTTTGAATGATTCCCTGATTATTTGTGAGGCCTGTTGTTTACCCCGCTTGCACACATCATTTTATGGTCAGCGAGTGTTTTCAGTGTGCAGTACCTGGGTGTAAATGGAACATCAACCTCTCATCAAACAGCTCTGCCTCTCCTCCCTCTCTCCTCCACTTCATGTCAGCAAACTGGAAAGCTCCACAGGCTCTCAGTACATTTAACATGTGTAATCAGAGGCTGTTTGCATTTAAATGAGCTGCGGTCTCTGACAATGCAGTCTCAGGCAGCTCGTAGGTGGACAAGGACCTTTTTGATGCCCCAGTTCAGTAACCTGCGTCCTCAAGTGCAGCCCTCTAATAAAGGCTGCTGATGGCTGAAAGCGATGTCAGCTCTTACCCTTTATATGCTTTGCAAAGCATATCTCTAAGTTCAGCAAACTACAGAAAAGTTTTAAATTGCTGCTGTCAGCAACTTATGTAATTGTTTTCACTTTTCCCAATTGTGTAAACAGTGATGTCTATCATTTTTTTGTTTGTTTTTTTGTCATTGTGCTGGCATTGTCTCAACACTTCACTGTGATGATCAAAGGGTTGTTTGAGGGCCTACATAGTTTGCCAACATCTCATTATGTGGGCCAATGCTAAAGTAAAACAAACCAAAACAAACAAAAAACAGTCAAAAGCTTCACAGCATGGATTGCCAATCTAATATAATTTTCTCTCCAGTCATTTACCTACAGTTACGAAAGGTGGCAATTTTACAAGCCCTTTGGGATTTTTTCCTACCACCTCTGCATATTAGTTAATTATGTTTCAACTTTTGTCATGTCTACTGTCATTTTATATTCACTATATTATTTTCTCCAAAAAAATGACAGTCAAGTACAGTATAAGAGAAAAACATCTAAAACTGTACAATTTCCCTTTACAATTTCCCTTTTCCCTTACATGTCATAATCCAATTATGTACAAGTTGTTACATCAGCGTTATAGCAAATGGTTAACTTTAAAAGTTTTAAGCAATTTAGGCAAACAATTTAAAAATAATAATAGCTAAGAAAGTAAATTAAAGATGACCTACCCAGTTGCCACATGGTTTTCAAACACGCCACCACGAGTTTTACTATCACTTTGTGTCTGCTGCCTTTGTGAAATATACTGTGAAATGCAATCTTGCTTAAAGGTCTTAAAGCCTGTGTGCTCTCATGTATAACAGTTATAATGAAAAACAGTTTGTGATGCAATGGGTTTTGCAAAAGAAGTAATGCAGGTGTAATGGGACACAGTGTGTTGCAGTTTGATCATCACTTGCGGTTGGTTCACTGTGTGCAGAGGCTTGCCGGCAGCAGCCATTGATTTATTTAAGAGGCTGCTGCCTGATGTACCTTACTGAGGGAACAGAAGCTCTGCAGGCAAATATATATAACACAAAACTGCATATGATTTACTGTGCATACCACCTACTGTAAGTGTAGACCTGCTGCACATTCTCATTTTCTCTCTTTTGAGATAATGCCTGTTCCCAGACTGATCCCCCAACACAGTGAACAGGAGTGCATGTTAAGAGCAGCACTAACAATCTATTGAGGACACACTGTTGATTTAGGTTTCTATGCTTGGTATGTGTATCCCTTTAAGGAGAGCTGACTGGAATTAACTCAGAGCATCATGGTGGTACTCCATTTCTGCAAAATGTCAAGATTAATGGCTGTTGGCTTCGTCTTTGAGTCTCTCGCTGTAACGTCTGGACACTCCCACAAGACCTTCACACTCAGCCTGGTGACTAGTGCCTCACTGTATGTTCAGTATACTCACCCTTCACAAGCACTTGCAGAACCAACACCGTTCCCACCCTCAGGGTAACACCTCAAACCCACACCGTATAGGAGCCCCCCCTCAC
>OMKZ01018754.1:9679-21514 GCA_900302535.1 Neoniphon sammara
CCACCCCTGCCTTCCGCCTCCTGCACCCCCCCTCCTGACTTCAGCCAGTGCCTGGCCACTCCAGGCTCTATGAACCCCATGACCTCTATGACCTCCTTGGCCTCTCACCCCTTCAGCAACAGGATGGCGCTGCAGCAGAACTCGGTCAACTTGGCCACTGAGCGCCACCACAGCCGCGACCACCTGGAGGACGAGACCGACTTTCTGAGGATGAGCTATGACCAGACGCCGGCGGACCTGCCCAACGGCTGCTCCGCATCTCCTCTGTTGCCTTCCAGCTACATGAAAGACAAACGGCGCCTGAGCAAGACCAGTGGAAGCAGCAGCCGGGTTCGCCCAGATGACCTGGCAGTATAGATTCACAACTACAGAGAGGAGAGAGAGGAGGGAGAATTGGACCTTTAGACCCAAAGAGAACAGGAGGGGAAGATCAGTTTAGGCAGATATTTGGGGGAATATTGAAAAATGAGCTAAAGATCTGAGTGTTGAATGAAGTGAATGAGGGGATCAGTCCAACAGTGAGCAAACGGTAGCTATGCAAACTCTGAAGCCTGAACCAAAGGCAATTGACAATCAATGATAGACTAAAGGTCCTCACAGAAATAAAGAGACATTGGGGTTTGTCAGTGGACCCTATAAAGCTGACATGTGGGTCTGAGCTCTGTGACCAGATGCAGTTTGTGAACACGGCTGAAAAACAACTGAACTGCAAAAGACAAATAAATTTGAAATCAGAACAGGGTAAAAACTGTGATACCTGATATTTGCACAATGTATAGTTTTGATAAAGTAGCCCGGTTATATCAACAGTAAAAGCCAAAGAGAGAGAGAGAGAGAGAGAGAGAAAGAGAGAGACTTTTGAGGATGACCGCCTGATCCCTGGTATGAGATGACTGACTGTCTTCAGCTGCAGTTCAGTTTGTCATAAAGGGAAATTACACTCATCTCAATAATGCAGTTGATTACTAATTTGGGGTATAGCTTTAAATAGTACAACCAACTTTTTTTCCTCCCAGGGCAAAAAATAAGTGATATGTAAATAGAAATCAGGATGTGACATGCAATAAACTGTGACGTTTTCCATTCCATAAATTGGATATTTATGTACAATCATGTGCAATAAACTTCATCAAGCAAGTTAAAGTGCCTTAAAGAAAGGTGTGATAAAATGTTTTTCAGTGTTCATATAAGATTTTCTTCAAAAGCCATGGCAAAGCCTGTAGATTTAAAGTTAGTGTGAATCTGTTGATTTACTGACTTTACTGTTGCACTATAGCTTTACAGTGAAGAACACTGAAATACAGCAGCGCATTACAGCTAAGTAAATCCAATTCAGTGGGCTTAAGGCAAGGATTTTCTTCTGGAGGAACTAGCAACTCTTGAGTAACATCCTCAAAACAAAATAATTCAAAAACAGTGAGTGGTCTTTGTTAATCATATTATTTAGAGGAGGCTTCATCTGCAGAAATGATGACAATGTATTTGGAAAGCCTTTCCGCTTTGAAGGGGATTCAAAGAAAAAGATGATGGTCCTGTTAAGATGCCGTTATGATGGATTTCAGCCACTAGGTGGCGATATTGCACTTGCTTTTCAGTTTCTCTCCTCCTGGAGCCATTATGTAACTAGTGACTGTGACTCTATGCAATGAGAGTAAATGTTTGAATTAATGTTTTTGGAATGCATTTCGTTTTAATTCAGTCTTCATTGTTATAAATGTTTGTGCCATAATTGTAGAGGTTTGGTTATGCACTTAGTTTGAGAAAAAAAACATTTTCTGCAAGCCGGGGTTTGAGCTGTTATCCTGCATATTTAAAACTAGCAGAAAAGATCCTTTTTAAAATTAGAAGTCTTTGCCAAGTCTCCATCCACAACAGTTTTAGTTCTTTGACACAGACTCTTAAATAAACTGCAAAATCTATTTTGTCAGTCTTTCTTAAGACGTGTGATTAATTCAGGAAACTTTGAATCAGTTTTGAGTGCATCATTTAATATTAGAAACAGCATGGCACTATTTGAAAATCCCTTTTCTACTTCAAAAGATAGATTGAAAGTTCTGTTAAAACTGAAATCAAGAATGAGGGAGAATCAAAGGGAAGAAATATTGTTAACAACTTTATTCTGGTTAGAAAAGTGTCATTAATCAAATAGCAAACATCAGTTCATTAAACGAGTCTCAGTGACAGTAATCACCCATCAAGATAATTTGGTGACCTAGAGGAAAAAGGAACATGGATGATGGATTTCTAACATTTCTTGCACTATTAATCAAGGATGGTGGCTTTAATGGGTGATAGCTTTACAATGAGATTCCTCTGACATCAAATCAGTATATTTTTATGCTGATGGCCATTGCTATCTCACAGACTGCAGTCACCAGAAAAGCCCTGGAAGAGACAGACTGGTGAAGATGTTTTACACAAACAAGGACTGTGGCTCACCATGTTTACCAGGAGGTTGTGCACGAGCATCCAGTATCATCTGTCACAAGCTACAATGGAGTGTTAAACTACAATATATGCAAACATACAATGTTTATTAATCACATGTGCACTCTGATTCACTTATACAAAACCACCCTCATCTGGTAATCGATGTAAGTTCTCACTGTAGGCACATGCTTGTTGTCTGTAGAGCAGAGCAGTAGCCAAGAGGATGATTCTGTGTGTGAATGATTGCTCTCCAATAAATTTTTCCCTTCTCTGCAAAATCAATCATGGGCCAAGGTGATGTGTTCATGTTCATGATAATTTATAGGTAATTATGACTGTCTCCTCTCATTATTTATTTAAAACTGTATCAGGGATTGATGTGCAATAAATATTGAGGGAGAGATTTCAATTGTGTGAGGCTTCAAGTTTGGACAGTAATGCATTAGTGTGTAAAAGATTTGCTTAAATAGATGGGGATTAGGTTGAACATATAAATATAGGATTAGAAGAATTTGCGCGGAAGATGAATGGTGAGTATTATAATAATTAATAGCGTTTATTTGAGTTGTGACGTCAATGGACAGTGACTGTAGATACACCTATGTCCTCTAGAGGGCAACAATAATCGCAGATGCAGTTAATCTTCCGCAGATTTTATAGAGGAAGAAGAAGCAGGACCTAACATTACGTCATCTTTGGGGAATGTAGTTTTCTTTCTGTGGATATCACCTCCGCTCCTATTGCATAGTTGCATTCAAAGCCCTACAATTCCCAGCATGCCTTTGGGCATGAAACACCGTCAAGAGTTACCGAATGACACGATTTTATCAATTTAATTTTTATAACAGAGGCAGCAGCAAAGAAAGTAAGTACGTTGCATTTAATGTAGAATAAGAGTCAGTTATCATGATGTAAGTAACTGGTTTGGCTACTGAGAGTGAGGCCGATTTTTAAGTCATGAACGCTGAACATGACATGATCTTGAAGTAAAAATGGGATGTCAAGAGTTAGCTATATGTCCGTTAATGTTAGCTAACCTTTTTAACGAGGTAACACTGGTGTTAACTTTGTCGATGACAGTAGCAGGTATAAGAAGTACCTGTTAGCTAACCAACGTCATTTATTTTTTGAGTAGTCATTTATATGGTAAGTATTTTTATTGAATGTATGTATTATAGTATCAACTTCGAAATTAGGTAACTTTAACTTAGTTGTAATAAAACAGAGAAGCGGTTGAATTAGCCGAGACTGCTCTTGAACAACTCTACAGTACTGCCACAATACATTTCACTTGTTAACGTTTGCTTTTTTCGTAATGATAATATAAACAGTGTAGGACTTGCCAGCAAACTGTTGATTGTACCACTTACCACAGCTGACCACTTAATACAACGCAAATAGCACACAACAGAGCAGATTCTGGAGTTGCTGGGCTGTCAGATAGGGCGTGCCTAAGTGCCTTGCTTAATGGCATACGCCAAAAAAGACAAGTAATAGTTGTGGTAGTATTAAATTCAGATTAAATTATGACTGTAAATTTCACTCATAGAGCAACTTCTATTGTTTACAGCGCAGCTATGAGGAATCTCTGGGCCAAGGCCAGTGTTTTAGGCTCTGTTTCGGTGTCGATGGCTTTTGGCTCAATGCTGTGGTCACATAAGACTGAACCAGATCAGATGTCTTCCAGCTGCACCTCTGCCAACACAAATCCCGACTCTCCCTATGAGCTCAAACTAGTCCAAGTCCTGTTTCGACACGGGGCTCGAACTCCGCTGAAGTCCATACCTGACGTGATGGAGGTGAGTCTTAACCCATATCATGCCTATATTTTACAAAAGGTACAACATCACCAAATGTGTGTAAAGAAAAATATGCAATTCTTTCTCTGGAAATGCTTGTGTCATTTAAGGTTCAATGGGTGCCAACCCTCTTGGAGCCTCCAGCACACACCCACATCAACTATGTGGTGACGGATCTGCAGGGAGGCCCCAGGCCACCAGCACCTGTGGAAGACAGCTACCGGAGCAACATTCTGACTGTGAGTACATGTGTAGTGTAGTGCAATTTTAAAAAAAAAAGAAGGAATAAGGACAAAGTCATAAGAATACTGCTGGATATGGTCCATAGCCATTGTGCCTATGTTCATGGAAACCTGGAAGTGTCATGAGAAAATTGCTTTTCATGTGTTTCTTTTAACCGGTCAAACTAAACTTGATGGAATAATCTACCAAATAGCAAATTTCATGATTACACGTTTATTGTCAGGTTGAAATCAGCTATATAGTAAAAGAGTGCATCATTTGATCATAAACACTGACAAATATTGGTCATTGAAATTATACTATATGTTGTGAATATTCATCAGGTTTGAGGAAAACTGTTAAAAGATAA
Organism: Neoniphon sammara; assembly: GCA_900302535.1. Lineage (NCBI taxonomy): Eukaryota > Metazoa > Chordata > Actinopteri > Holocentriformes > Holocentridae > Neoniphon > Neoniphon sammara. The sequence goes on from OMKZ01018754.1 coordinate 14,501, forward strand.
TAGCTGAACCCGTGTAAGGTAAATAAATATGTGTACTTAGGTACCCTGGCCTTTTAAAATCAACAGTGTGATGTTAAGCTGCACATTGTGATCAATGCACCTGGGTGTAATCCATAAACAGAGACTGCATTATGTTGTAACTGTGTGGAAACTTTGGAAACGTGACTTTCTTGTGTTGACTTAGCTGCTGTGATAAAGAGGTATACTGTACTTGGTTCAGTGCAGAAAGCTAAATCCCACAATATGGACTCCAGCCATCCTTGTGCCACATTCACTTAGCATTCCTCCGTGTGATCAGTGAGTGTGCAGGTATGTGTTTGTTAGGTGGCATTTGTGATTGTAACTTAATCGCGTTGTACTTGGCAGGGTGGCACGTTCCCTGGCCAGCTGACCACAGTGGGCATGCAGCAGCTGTATGAGCTGGGCAAGAGGCTGAGGAAGAGATACATCGAGGAAAGGTCCTTCCTCAGCCCCACCTTCAGCCCAGCTGAGGTCTAGTAAGTGTGCCCCACAGAGTTTTACTACACTGTACAGCTTTGATACATTAGGTTTGTGAGTGCAGATATCAGCCATAACACTTCACTATTCTCAGGTTGGCTGCGTTCCATGACCTATTTTTGTTTTTTTGTGTTTTTTCTTTTCTCCTAGTGTTCGCTCTACTAACATTGTGAGGACCATTGAATCTGCCAAATGCCTGGTAGCAGGGCTGTTCCAACAGAAACAAAAAGGTAGGAGTCCATATGTGCATGATGTTATTTATTTTATATCTGCTGCTGTCTGCTTGTAATACTCTTTCTGTTCTTCTGACACCTGAAGAAATTGTGCCGATATTAACAACAGAGGCAGAATCTGAAATCTTGTATCCAAACTACCATGGATGCAAGCTACTCAAAATACTTGGTGGGTAAGTAGAGGATGTTTTCCTACAGTCAACAGTCACGTCAAGCCCAGAACACCCATAGCACTTGCTACCCAAAACTAGAACCTTGAAAAATGTGTTGTGCAAAATTATAAGGACAGTTGAGATGCCTCTGACAGGGTGTCACTGTGTATCTAATGTTGTGCATCTGGCACTGTGTGTGTTCTGTGCAGCCATCGCTGGGCAGAGTCGTCCACTCTGCCAGACATTGCAGCAGACCTGCAGAGCATCCAGAGTGCGCTCGGCATCGCCGCTCACCAGCGCGTCGACTTCATCCTCATTAGGGACGACATGGTTGCTAGAGAGGTGACACTGCAACTTTATGTTAAAATTTTCAGACTTCCAGAGAATTTTCTAAGTCAAGTCCAGCAGTCGTATATCTGACAGGGCTGTGGGTCATGTTTCTGCATATGAACAGACACACGGCCTGCCCTGCCCTCCAGTGCTGGACACCTGGAGGAGTACAGTTGAACAGAGAGCTGTGGACATGATCTGCCACATCTACGAACCTGGCAAGAGGTTAGATAAAACAAAGGCAAAGGAGTAGTGCTGTTAAAAAAGGGTAGACTCCAGTGTTGACAGAAATATACACGGCAATAATAATTATTCATACTGTTTTGTATTCACTTACAAGCTGTCTTTAATACCTTTTTTGTCTATTCTGTGTCAGGGAGAACCTGCAGCTGTGTGTTGGACCTCTCCTGCACACCTTGATGATCAACATTGAGGAGAAACTACAGGGCACCTCTTCAGAGCCAAACAGGTTGGACACCTTAGGATACACCTTTGTTCAAGAAAACACCCATTTCTTACGCAATCTTAGCGATGTGCAGTTTCTGTTATTGAAATCATCTGTTGCCCAGGAAGCTGTTCTTGTACTCTGCACATGACACCACTTTGATGCCCTGTCTGATGGCTCTGGGAATTTTTGACATGAGATGGCCACCATACGCTGCGGACATCAGTCTGGAGCTACACCAGCACCGGCAGAGCAAAGAGGCCTTCGTTAAAGTGTCCTACTTAGGCCAGGTAAGGTTTAGAGTGCACTCCAAGCATACTACCCAGATAGAAATAAGTCTGTGTATACCTGAGGAAATTGTTTAAGTGTTTGTAAGTTGCCTATGTGTCTCCATAGGACCAGCTTATCCCAGGTTGTAGTGGAGTCTACTGCCCCTTGCAGGAATTCAAACATGCCCTTTCAGCTTACTCTCTGACCGCCGAACTCTACCAGTCCCTTTGTAACAGCACAGAGGGCTCAGCCGAGCCCTGAGGCCTCCATAACTCTTCACGTGTGAACACAGCACTACTCAGTGGCATGTCTTGACAGTCACCAGACATTGTGTTTGTTTACATCCTCTGCTTTCACCTCACCCAGCAATTATCACTCATCATACCACAGAATCAGAACGCACAGGGGCCGTTTTTCTTGGGCACGCAAGTCCTGGATAACAGCCCACTTTTGGAGGTTTTACACTTTATTTTAGACTAAGTCCTCATCTTTGTCTATGAAAACATTAAGATATTCAGGTTAGCAATAAGCTGTTTCATCTCGGTATTTTATGTGCCATTGGTTGGCCAGATGTACTCATTCAATACTAATGTTTAAATACTGGTATGCACAGCAATGATTTAGTTACTTTTCGGCAATATCCAGTGCTCAGTCCGTGAATCTCCGTATGCACTGAATCTGCTTGGCTTAATGATTGAGGTCACGCCTATCCTGCAAATTCAAATATCCATTATGTCAACATCCTAAATGTTATAATTTCATTGCTTTTTCTCATTAGAGTGCTGGTCACTGATAGAAATGTAACCTGATGGACATCACTTATGTCTGTATCTAACTGCTGGTGCATTTATTCTGCCAATTTGGTTGTGCTCTCAACCAAATGTTTCATATCCAGTCATTTTGTTCCTCAAGGGAATACTAAGCACTTCATGTACTGTACATAGTGTTCATAAGCTGAGGGCACTGAATGTGTAATGTAAATTGTACACGAGTGTGTGGGTGAATGTCTCTTCTTAATTATGTAAACTACCTGCTGAGAGGGAATCGTCCTGCCTTGGTAGGTTTTTAAGAATGAAACAGTAGGTGCCCTCTTTATGTTGGTATCAAGTGTCACAACATATGCATGAATATAGGGCCCAATACATGGATCTGAGTGATGTTAATATTGTTAAACAACACCACACACTATACCTCAATATTGGTTAGTTTTCCTTGAATTACTTAACTTGTTTAGGTTTGCTTTGGATTGTTGAGGAAAAATAAACACTTGACCAACTGTTATGTCTCCGTCTACCAAAAAGTGAAACTTCACACATGGGTTAGGAAAGCAAAGTGGATGTAGTCTTCATGCTCAAGTACACCGAACACTCCTTGAAGTACACCGGACACTTGCAACTATTTTGTGAGTGTGGTGTCCTCTGTACCTCCTGATAAAATGTGAACTTGGCAATGCTAATTTATGGTACAAGTTGCGCATAGCAGTAGCTGAATGTCTGTAAACTGTTTTGACATGTAGAACAACAAAGACACCACCTGGACCACATAACTGACTGCACAGGATAGCCAACGGCCACGTGGACGCACACACATACACACCATGGACATGTATATACCAAAACAATATCTTTTATTTGTAGTCCATCACCACAGCCCTGGTAGGCTATTCTGCACCAAAGCCAATGGAGAAACACATGACAAGCTTATACAATAGAGAAAAGAGAGGAAGTCAACCGGATGGTAAGCAGTAAGTGTTTACATTTCCACGTGTCTCGCTCTGGACACCACACCTGCCTTACTAATGTTAACCAGATCTAACTAGCTATAGTTCTATAATACCTGGCATACCTGCTGTGGCATTCAGCCAATCCTGTCCCATTCTGCTGACCACCTTTGGGGGATTATTGCTGTGGGAATGATTATTACCCAGAGTCAACAAGAGAATCAAAACAAAAACAGGAACACAACAGGAACAAGAAGCAGAAGAACACACATAGCACATATCTGGGTATTAGCGGTATTATTCACGCTGGCAAAGGTTGAGTCCTGAAAGCTTTGGAACACTAAGTCAAATTTCATCCACAGCCTAAAATGGACTGGAGATTATCATAGTGCTGCAAAGCTGCCAGGATCCTCACACTTTAGTGTTGCTCTCAATGGTAAAAATAGAGAAAGAAGACGCTTTCTGCAGACGGTCCATGTTTGTGCTTTTTTAATAATACTATTATCTTAATGAGGTCATAGTTTGGTTTGTTATACACTGGAGTTACAAAGGAAATTAAAATAGACTAAAATTCGAATAGCCCACCAATGGTAAACAGTACAGTATTTTTAGGGGGCATTCCTCCCCCAATGAAAGTTGGGTAAGAGGAGCTGAGAGGTCACTGATAGAATGCCTATACATACAGACACATACATACCACACACACAGTCTGTCGCACACTCACGCACACACACCCTCTCTCACGCGCACACGCACAAGTATATACTGTACAGAAACAGTCAAAACAATGGAGCGAGAGACAAGATGGAGTTCCACTAAAGTCTTCACAAAGCACAAATTGTCTTTTTATTCCTTTCTCTTGTTCCTTACCACTTTCATGACAAATTCGTTTTTTTAAATTTGAAAAAGTAGACATATACTGTAGCATCTCCACGCTGACTTTTAGTTAGGTTGATTCCTCTTTGATGTTGAAGTCATCTTTATAGTCAGATAATCAAAAAACACAAGAACAGTTTTGCGAAATTGATGCACAACAATCCCATACATTCTGAAGTTCATGAGTCAAAATGAAATGTTCTTGTGGCAAAATTACTCCACTCTGGGCCTGTCCGAGTCTCCAATGGAATAGTTCCCACAGGACATTAATGGGTCACTGGTTTGCTCCACACCGATCATTTCTGGGTACATCCTGTCTCTTGTGTTGTACTTCCTTTATTTGAGTCCATCTAATGTTTCCGCACACCCTCCACACCCCACGATCCTTATTCCATCCTTGTTTATTGTCTGAGAACATTCTAGATACAAGGTTTGTGTTGGATTAGAACATTCCGGGGCCCGGACTGAACCCCATGTCCATGTCCATGCCACGTGGCCTCATCTGACCCCCCATCATCATTGTCTGCTGCGGAGGGCCACCCATGCCCTGCAGTGACATCATCATGTTAGGTGAGCCTCCAGGACCCGGGTGGGCCATTTGTCTCCCCTGCATCATCCCTCCTGGCCCTCCAGGGGACATCATTCGGTGCTGGGGACCCATCATGCCTTGACCCATGAATCCAGGAGGTCGCATGGAGTTGTGGCCAGGGTTTCCCATGGGCATGTCTTGGGGGCCCATTCCCCCGCCAGGCCCCCCTGGCATTCCTCCCATCCCCTGCATGGGCATACCCATCCTGGGGGGCCCATCGCCCATCATGCCCTGCATGGGGAAGCCAGAGGGGTGTGGCGGTTTTCCCCCAGGGTTGTCTCCTCCACCTCGGGGGAAGTAGGACAGAGTCTGGCTGGGCTTCTCTGATGGGATTATCCTGGACAGATCAAACTCAGGAATGCCAGACGCTCCAGGCCGCATCACCTCATGAAGATCTGCATCAGTGAATCCACCCTGCATGTTGTTGAACTCTGGCCCACCAGGTGTATTCGGCTTGCACATGCCCCCATCACCCCCTCCCCCGTGGGGCATGTTACCCATCCGTCCTCCCATGGGGCCTCCCTCTCCCTGAAAGCCCATAGGATGGCCAGGGAAACCTTGGGGACCAGGACCATTATGGGGGGAGAAGGGGCCTTGTTGGGAGGGGGACTGGGTCAGCGGGTATCCTTGGCCTCGGTGTGGGTAACCCATGCGTCCCTGGGGCATCATTTGAGGGTTTGCCATACCAGGATCTTGGGGGTTGGGTGGTATCATCATGCCATGGGGCATCATACCTGGACCCATGTTAGGGGCATTGGGAGAGGGCATCTGAGGAGGCAAGCCGTGGGAGAGTGGCTGGGATCCCATGGGAGTCATCCCCAGAGGGCTGAGGGCAGGCATAGGACCAGAGTTACCGGGTCCCATCATACGCGGATTGCCTTGGTGGTGGTTCATTCCCATACCTGTATATGGAAGAACAAAGAGGAAAAAGTGATTAATATTCAGTACAAGCAAGGTTTCACCCTTCAAAGGACAACCCAGTTTGACATTTATGTAAATGGCACAAAATGTTGTGGAACAGATCAAATGAAGAATAGTATGCCTATGCCCCAAGGTGGTTAGAGATGAAACCATAAACACAGACATTTCAGCGATCTTACCATTATTGTTCATTGAAGGCAGGTTGGGGGAGCGCGCTGGGGGCGAGTCATCATCAGAACTGGCCACAGTCTTTATGGCATCATGGTAAAGTGGGGTGGAGCTGGGCATGGCAAACTTGGACATGCGTGACATCATGATGGAAAGAGGGTTCTGGGATAGCGTTGGTTCAGGGGGTATGGTGTAGGGGCTGCCGGACGGGACGCTGCCTGGGAGGGACATGGAGCCAGATGGAGCCCCTGATGAGGGAGGGGCTGAGGGAGGACCATTACCACCTGGAGGAGGAAAAAGAAATGAACAGTGACAAAACTCAGGACAAATTTTTTCTGAACAAAATCTTTCTTAGTAATAATAATGTTCTTTGACACACGCAAGGCACCGAATGAAATCAATAACTACAGCATACACTTTAACAGTTTCAGGGTGATTTAAGTTGCATGGCCACATGGGGGTGCCACTGGACCATCACCCATCCCACTCCCCCATACAGATGTGTTAACTTGAATGAGTGATGCATTTGATCAATATAAATATAAAGGCGGTATTTTATTATTTTATATTACAATTTTATAGATTGACTGATTATGATTTCAGAGGACATATATAGGCTCAGGTTGGGTTGCAGTTTGAGTCATAAAATATTGCATATAATAATATTGAGAATCACAGTGACAACATTACTGATACCATTCACTAAATTAGTCATCCAAACATATGACTTGGGACTGGACACCAGTCTCAGAGTACATTTAATAAAATAGCATTCAATGAAAAATAAGATGCACTAAAAAAAAAAAAAAATT
>OMKZ01018757.1:0-11851 GCA_900302535.1 Neoniphon sammara
TATATGCGATAAAACATAATGCAAATGGTTTTCCATTGACTCTCTGTTATCAGACAAATCCCTTGCTATAAAATGTGACGGTTGGCACAGAATACAAATGTAAAGTAAATAGAATGCATAATTTTGTGGTCCAAAGGAGTAGGAGTTTATGATGGACATTATATTGGTTTCTTAAAATCTGTAAAATATACAACAAAACACAAGACAAAAATGTATTTATTGTGAGAAAACAGGGAAAGATGTAAGCCTCAGTAGTAATAAAAAGCATGAAAAGAATTAATTTAAAAATATGGTGTCAGTGTTTGCCTTTCACATTGTCTTCAGACAGAAACAGATACCTGCTTATAAAACCTCTAAAAGAGTGACTGACATACTTTGACGCATGTTTTTAAGTCAAGGTGAAACTTTAAAAATTTATCTGACTGTGCATCAGTAGGTCAACTTGTTTATCAAGAGCACCAGGAAGTGCTGTTATTTTCCATGGTGCTTATTTCACAGTGATTGCCTTCTAGTCTGTGCAAACTTCAGATAAACAGGACTGACTGCAAAATATTTTCATTCATAAAATATGCACACATTAAGAGCTTTTGATTTGATTTAACAATGGAAAATGAAAAATGAAAATCAAACTAAGATTATACATAACAGGTTATGTCAGGAGGTGATCTAAAAACAAAGGTGAAGCAGTGCTGCCCAAGTGTGAAAAATATCAAAAGTGAGCTAGCTAAGAAGAGCATGACCACGTTAGAGTTCTACAAAAGGTGTAACCATCCATTTATCACAAAGTAGCACCACATAACAACTGTCACATATTCATAATGTTTGTCATATTCAAGGTTATTAAAGATACACACTAAATTAAATAACACCTAAATTGTGACTGATTAGCTCTAGCAAAGTGCAACATAGGGCAGCTCAAGCGGTGTTATCTAATTCTTTTTTACTCAAACATGCAGAGCCTGAATAGATGGTGACAGGTGACCATTAGCTAAGAGGTTTTATACAGGTTTTGTGAACCTGTATAAAACCACCTTGCCCTTGGAGTGTTTTAACTTCAGTTTAACTCTAACTTCAAAGGTCACAAAATGTCATATAGTATTTATAGTACCTGAATAACCAATGTTTACCACTGTCACCTTAGAGTAAAGCATCACACAATCATCATAAACTTTCTTTATCTTGTATTAGTGCATTGCATGCAGAAATAAAGTATGGAGATGATATTTTCACACAACAAGAGCTCTCTTTTTGTTGCCAAAGAACACGTTCCAGTTGTGCCAAAAGGGGCCATTGTTCTGGGTGCAGGTCCCACCTTCACCGCAGGTATAGCCGGCAGGACAGCAGTACTTCATGTCGCTGCAACACACCGCCTGTCAGGAGGAGGAAAACAGTGTATGTGTAATGGTCTCCCCATAGTGTACCAATAGACATACATAAAATTTCCAGCCAATGATACCATCACAGATTTTTAACCCTTATTATGGCCCTCTTACCTACTCATTAAAATAAGATTAATTTTCTCTCCCTTATTGATGTCTCATTGGTTTACACTTTTGAATGCTCCCTTCTTGTGTTATGTCCCATCCCAGCACCCAGTTTCAACTGTAAATATGTCAAACTAAGGGAGAAAGATGCTGTCATAATGCTGTTCCAAGGTTTAGCAGCAGGGAGTGTATTGGTGTTGCTGTATATCTTACATTAGGAGCGGGACAACATCCCCATGCAGTGGGAGACACCCTGCAGCAGGTGTTGCCGTCTGGGCAGGTGAACTGGTCATCGCATTTGACCTCCTTGTGCTTTACGTCATGCGGCTGGGCCTGAGGCTTCAGTTCGTAAACCCGAGTCAGTGGCACCGACTGCAGCTGGAGCATGATGAGTTTCTGGCAGGATCCAGAGGCCATGTTACAGCTGTAGCCCTGCGGGCAACAGTGCTCTCTGTCTGGGCAGCACACAGCCTACACAGAGACAAGAGGGTTAGCAGTCAGAGAAGAGGCAGAGCATAGATCACGTCCCCTGTTGTACATGGGCAAGTCCTGACATGGATAGTTTATTGATTGATCAGGGAAGGGACTATGGATTGGGCTCCTTCCGTCCATCAGGTGCAGTTTCTGAGTCTCTGTTGCCTGGTTTGGATGAAATTTGTGGGAATGATGGATTTTGACACTGGGGTCTGGCATTTCAAATATAAACCTGACCGGCCCACAGCAGCGCCACCACCAGGCCAACAGGGCCCTAAGCTTCGTGCTCAATATCTCAGACACTGACAGGAACCTTTGGGGAATGATGAATTTTTCAGTATCCACAAAATGAAACTGGTTGGCTCACCACAGTGCCCCCAACAGGCCAAAAATCTAAGACACCAAACATCATACTCATTGTGGGGGACACCATGGCCATTGTTGATGCAAAATAGCTGTATTCCTTCAATGATTAAAATAATCTCTACATACACAGACATGCACAGTATAGCGCACCTTATCCAGAGGGCAGCAGCCCCACTGGCCTGTGCTGAGCTGACAACACGAGGAGTGTTCAGGGCATTTGTTCTGATCGTCACACTGTACAGAGTTGGCATCATCTTGGCTGCTGGTCTTGGCTGGAAGCTTAGTGTACCATGGAATTACCACCTCTCCTTTGACACATGTGCTCCCGTCGCATTTGTAGTTAGCAGGACAGCAGTGGAGTCCGTCAGAGCAGCACACCGCCTGAGGAGAAGTGAGAGAGGAAGTTCTATGCAAGAACAGTATCGGTGCTCCTTTTCAGTTCTTCTTTCATCGGCTTTGACATGACTGAACTCAGGGAGGTGAAAGTGGGCGAGTGGTATAGTGAGAATCTACAGTTAAAGCTGCACAAAGTAATGCATAACTTCTCCTAGCAACCAGTAGGAAATGCGACAGTCTTGGCAAGTCTATGTCCCCAACACCCCCAGCCCTTTGAGTTCTTTGTAGTTGACAATTAATAAACTCACATTTTCATAATAGAGACGAGTAAGCTAGCTGAAATATATGGTGAAGAGATAATATATCACCATGCAAAATACTGGAATAAAAATACTGCTTTGGTTCCAAAACAGAATACAGACCAGAAAGTGAGTTTTGAAGCCAGAAATCTCAGCATCTGGCCAAACAATTGCTGACTTGCTGATAAAAGTAAATGACTATCAACCACCCACAGATATGTTATGGTCATTTGTGTTCTGAGGCAGTAAAATCTTTAAATTTCAGGACAGACGTTACTGGAAGATACTGGTTGCAAAGATAATCCCTTGATTCACCTGTGGCAGCGGACAACAGCCCCATGTTTGAGTTGAGGCTATGAGGCAGCAGGTGGTGTGGTCAGGGCAGCTGGTGTGGGAGTCACACTGGATCTTGAACACCTCCTCCTCTTCTTTCTGCTCCTCCTTGTTCTCTCTCTCCACCTTCTTCTTGTCTTCATCGTCGTCCTTCCCTGTTGTGGCCTCCTCTTTAATGGGGGCCACAGTAGTAAAGGCAGCTATCTTCTCCAGCGTTGGTGCAAACCCCAAGGGCCCCAGGCACTTAGTGCCAGTATCATCACAAGTAGTGTTAGCAGGGCAGCAGTGAATGTGATCTGGGCAGCACACAGCCTGTTGGGGAAAATGAAAAAGAAAGTCACAGTCACAAGATAAGAGCCTGTTGCATGCATGAATGTGTGTGTAGTGACCCATGCAGGGTAAGGTTTGTTTTTCACAGCCAGATGTTCAGAGAATTTCTCAGTCCTTCACTAGTCCTGCCATACAGGGAAAAGAGGAACTTGTGGTCAGAGCAAACCCCAAGAAATGAGCTACAATTTAGAAATAACACGGAAATCGCCTCTGATTGGGAAATTGTTCAGTTGAAAAATGCTTTCAGCAGTCTGGAGAACAGAAAAGAGGCAATGCAACATTCTTCAACAATCCTCACCTCAGGCAGAGGACAGCAGGCCCACTCTCCTGTTGCAGTCTTGCAGCAGGTGGTCTGGTCTGGACAGCTGTGGGTGGAGTCACATGGTACGTTACATGTCTCCTCTACCTTCCTGGGGATTGTGGGCACTTTCTTCAGCCATGGCACAGAGTCTGAGTCACCCTCACATGTCTGCTCAACCAGGTTACATTTCTTGCCATGTGGGCAGCAGTGTATGAAGTCTTCACAACAAACAGCCTGAGGAATATATAAATGCAAAGAAGCTATTAGTAGATTAGGAAAGTCTTTTATTTTGAAATTTCAAACTTTAAATCCCAGGTGCTGAAGCAAGGAAGGAATATCTTTTTCAAAAATAATGGCGGCCAAAACTGTACCTCTGGTAGAGGACAGCATGCCCAATCCCCCTCTTTGGTTTTACAGCATGTGGTTCCATCTTCACAGGCTACTGTTTCATTGCAGGGAACATCATTTCCTACTTAATTAAAATAAATAAATAAATAAATAAAGAAGAAACAATGAAGTCAAAGAAGGTAATTCCACTGGTATCAATTTAGGATACAAAAATCCATAGCTGTTTCCAAATTTTATCTATCTATCTATCTATCTATCTATCTATCTATCTATAGATGTCTGATAACAACCAGCGTAATAATATGTGTAATAAATTACCTTTTGCCTTGGTGCTAGGTGACACTACCTCTGTACCAAAAGGAGGAACTGTATTCACTGTGGTTAATTCGGGGACTTTTTCTGTATAAATAAATAAATAAATAAATACACACACACACACACACACACACACAACAACAACAACAGCCAGCATAATAATATGTATGATAAATGTCTCACCTTTTGCTTCGGTGCTAGATGACACTTCGTCCTCACCAAAAGGAGGAACTGTATTCACTGTGGTTAATTCAGGGAGTTTTTCTGTTTGATCAGAAATAGCTTTTGCTGTCACTGCACCCTCTGAATATGGGAACACACACAGAACCAGGTACATGAGCACACCACACGTCTATCTAGACAATAATTTAGCAACACAAGGAAGCAAGCTGAGGTTTAATGGGGAAGAAGAAAAAGTCTGACCTTTCTGGTTCTCCCACTCAGCTCTCCTCCTTGCAGGGAGCTTGGCCCACATTGGCATCACTTTTTTGGATAAGGAAATACATTTGGACTGTTTGACATCACAAGTGCTGCCTTCAGGGCAGCAGTGGATCTTATCCTCACAGCACACCGCCTGTTCAGATAACACAGACACACCTAGTATCACATTATAACCATAGGGGATAAGTAGCCATAAGGATACCACAATCTGATAATGAAGCAGAGATGCAAATCCCACATTTGACTTCCTCTTTATTATATAATCAAAGGTACACTATGGAGTAGCATGAGGTTTTAAAACTATTACCATGTTTATGGCAATCATAAAAAGACCTACAGCGAGCTCATACCTTTGGCATAGGGCAGCATCCCAAGCTGCCATCTGGATTCTCACAGCAAGTGCTTTCTTCTGGACACTCTGACACTCCATCGGAGCATATGACTGCAAAAACTTGCTCTGTGCAACAAGGAAATGATTTTTTAAAAATATATTCAAGCTATGGGACAAAATGTATCCACTTTCAGAGTGAGTGCATTAGTCAAACCTTTTTCAATGCAGGAGCGGCTGTCTTCACTGCACTGGTGGCCCTCAGGACAGCAGTGTTTCCCATCAGAGCATGGGATTCCCTGTGTGAGTGATCAGGAAAGCATTCAGAACTTAATGGAACATTTCAGTCATTAAATGCTAACAAATCCACTGTAATTTTGGCTATTCGCAGAGATAAGACCATGCATTCACATTTTTCCTGAAACAAGAATGGAGTATCAAATGCAATGCTGCTGATTATACAGTTGTGGGAACTGGATTTTTAAAGGTGCTATGTGGAGCATTTGAAGATTACAAATTACTGTAAACAAATGAGACTTCTACACTGCATTTTAAATGATGTGCCGCCTGGTCAGATTTGGTGAGAAATTGAGATGTATTGAGCTTCAGGTGTAGGGAACCACAACAGTAAGCGACACAGCGACCCTGAAGCAGGTAAATTACTTAGAACAGGAGCACATCCTTCCCCTAACCTTAACCTGAGCAAGCCCATGCCCAAACTTAACCATCTCTAACTGGTTTAAAACTGTTGCTCTAAGACTATGGATGCAGAGCTCTCCATGCCTGCAGCTCAACAATATTGGAGAAATCTGCTGGTTTGCTTTATGGCACAAAGAGGGGTTGCTTTACAGCACAAAACAAGAAGAGGGCGCTTAAACTTTCTGACTTTCTGGCAATGGCAGAAATCACTTGCAACATATTTATCCTACGCAGTAGAGCAAACAAAAAAATTATCAAAGAACCAAAGACCCTCTTTGTGATAGGAAGCAACAGAATTTTAGGAAATGAAGTCACTTCTACTTCCTGCAAAAGAGAATATCTTTAATGGTGACCCCATCCTGCATTTGACATAATTAAATATTCAGACAATAAAGCCTTCACAAATTTTTGAACAATCTCGCTCCTCTACTTATCCATTTAAACAGAATTGTGTTTCTCTCCCTAACTGACATCTTATTGGTTTGCACTTGTGAATGATCCCTCTCCGTGTTATGTCCCGCTCTGACATCCTGTTTCAACAGGGAACACATAAAATTAAGGAAGTAAAAGTGCCATTTCATGGGGTCATTAATTTGGGGAAACAATTACACTAACAATGACTGCTGACATAACTAAGAGGCCACAATTGTCTTGACCATGGTTGTGTTTCCTTTTTTGTCTTTGTTTCTTATGGTTGTTTGGGAAAGTGCTATAGAAAAAGTTAATTAATAGGTGTAATATTACTATTAATGTCTCATTTATTTACAATAGTTACACCAAGGTATTAAAATGTATTTTCCAACAATAAAGTGGTGTGTTAAAGTGCCACACATAGCATCTTTAACCGTGTTGGGACAAGGCTGGATTACCTGGGCTAGGGGACAGCAGCCAAACCTTGTGAGGGCCCTCAGGCAGGAAAACTCAGGTGGACACCGAGACTGATCGGGACAAACATTGTCATCTTCCTCCCTCATGTATGTCCTGATCATCCTGAAAGACTGCAGGGGCGGGATGAGGAAAAGGATCAATCTTACAGCAGGCAATCACCTCAGCAAATTAAGCTCTGACTCCATTTTTCATCTGGGTTAATGACACCCAATTATCACTCCAGAGGTCAAATGATGCCACTATTTGCTGAACAAGCTGTTATTCTTACTTTAGAAAGTCCAGGCTGATTAGCAGAAACTCTTTCCACCCAGGGGATTGACACAGTTGCATTCACACAATTGGACTTGGCCATATCGCAGATTGTGCCTTCAGGACAGCAGTGCACGTGATCTCCACAGCACTCGGCCTGTGGAGATAGTAGTAGGAAACGTTTGACTACCAAAGCACTTACACATGTCCTATCACACAAACTTAACAAAGCCTGAGCTATTCACACTATCATAAAACAGTAAAACATGCCATAGGATGAACAGTACCAGTGTACAACCTTAGATCTAGAGTAAATGATACAGTTTATCTAGTATGTAGTCGACATTACAGCCACTCGTCTTTTAACTACGTGGTTGCTATAAGTGGTTCGAGTCAGGCTGATCATAATGTGAAGCACATCACGGTACCTGATGCAACGGGCAGCAGTTGTAGCCGCTGGTCGGCGTGCTGCAGCAGGTGTGACCTTGTGCACATGCCCCTCCATCAGGACAGTCCTCAGCACAAACCAAAGCCAACAAAGCCCAACAGACCACAACCCACTTCTGCATCTGCAAACAGGGAGACAGGACGTCATAAATGTCAAAAAGAAGGAAGTGGGAGAGGGGTAGTGCTGCATGTGTGGTGGCTAAAAGACTGTAGAAGAAACCTTCCACACAAAGTTAAAAAAAAAAAACGTGAAAGTGTAAAGATCATCTCAGGTGATTAGAACATTTCTGCATGCATGTTATCTGTATTTTTTCAGGAACTTGTGACTCTCACCTTGAGGTAAAACATTTCTAATCAGGTTATTTTTAAAAAACCTTATTTAACTTTATTCAAAAACTTAAGTGAGTGCATGATATAGCTGACCTACAGTGCTGGAAGTAAGTCAAACCATACATTCAGTGAGTTACACACATTCACTCAAAATATTACATCAAATACATCTTATATCTGAATCTCAATTGTCTGTCTAGTTTTTAAAAAATATTATGATTATTAGTACCTTAGGTCTGATACTTCCTTCATGCCCCCGCTTAAGTAGAAATAATACTACTGGGATATGTTTCTGATCTGGTTTTATTTCATTTCACCATGAATAAGCAACTTCCACAGAATGGCGCACCTGATATACTGTGCAGTTATTGACACAAACTTTCAGTTTCGTTTTGTTCGCGTGGCGGGACTGTTTTTTTCCGTCTAAAATCACGGATACTCAGAATGTATTGTGAACATTTTAGACAGTCATCACTAATCATGTAGAAATGGGTTAAACTGCGCAGAACAGGGTTAGTCTGAGCAATATAAAACCGAAAGTATGGATGTCGGCTTGATCAAGTAAAATCATACAACTTGATTTGTAATGTGTAAAGGAAACTCCTTTGCAGTTTAGTTAATTTCGGTTAGTTAATTTAGTTAATTTCTCAAAAAGGCCTTTTGTAACTAGTAGGCTTTCTATATAATACTCGCTCAATGAGGCAAAAAAAAATCTCCCCAAAAATACACTTCCACTTTCAGCTCTCACTTTTAGCAACACTTTATTATAATGTGTAATACATTTATGCACTTACCTCTGCTCAAGACTGAAGGGCTGCTGTGAGTACTGTCAGGTGATGAGGATGTATGTCAGTAAAAAAAAAATTACCGTTTATATACTTTGTACACGCCCCCATATGTGAGAGACGTCCCATTGGCCATTGGGGTCCACTAACTAACTTCAACCTCTTTGGTACACGATGTTTAAATTAAATTTAATTATTGTAATGCATTGGCTTCTGTTTAGCCGTATGGTTCACTGCCCTGATGGTTGCTGAAGACTAAAGTAAACCTTTGTTTACAGGTGACAGTACATGTATCCCTGGGGCGGAGATCGATATTGTAATTATTGGATTGTGTGCTGAGGGCAGCACTGCATGGTTTAGGGTCAAGGTTAGGGTTAGGGTCTGGTTTAGGTTTAGGGAATGTGCCCTCAGAACACGTTTCAATTAGTATGACACCAACCTCCGCCTGCCACTGGTACAGCCGCAGTACAGCAGTGGTACACCGCCAGAGGGAGCTCGAAGCACAACAGACAGTAGTGACAGAGGGAGGGGGCGTGACCAAGACGTTCTGAGACTCGTGACTGTTTACCACTGATCTCAACCGCATAAGCACCAGCTTCTCTTGGTCACTGAATATGGACACATTTTTGTCGTGTTTTGTAGATCTTGTTGAACTCCCCTGCGCATTTGTACAAGTCCAGCCGCTCAGAAGACGCTCAGCCTGACAAACATAATTATTGGCTGTCCGTGATGGAGGCGCCGAGGAAGTCACAGTGTAATAGCAACCCTTCAACGTGATAACGATCATTTAACTAAAATGAATAAAAACACGTCTGTTTCGCAACGATTCGCCTTGCAAAAGCAGAGGTACGTCACTTGTTCATACCTGGATATCGGTCTCTGGTTAAGTTAGCTAGCTAGCCAGCTAATTTGCAGCCATAAGCTATAGTTGATGCAATGCAGACGTAGGTGACAGGCTAGGTTAGCTAACTGACATTTAGGTGACTCTTTAAGAAGTGCACAAATTTTAAAGTGTCTCTCTGCTTTTACATACCAGACTGGTCCAGCGCATTAGCATAGCTCACACATTTTAGTTTGCTAATGAATCAAACTGTGCATTTTCCCCTCTAGTTGGGTCTACTCATTTTTGGACATCTAACCCTAACCCTATGATTCAATCGTGGAGGAATAAAGTTATAGGACAGAGAGTGACAACAAAGGCTTATATAAATTTACTTTACTTACAAAACGTGACACGTAGCAAGGTAAAAACTTTGACGTTGAGTTATGCGATTTTTTTGAATTGTTCAGTTTAGTCCATGATAACAGATAATATGCTAGCCACTCAGTGCGTCATTTTTATTTAATTTGTTATCTATTACATTGGGTTTAGTCCGCATGAGTCCAATGTACTGCATTCAGTACTGGACTTGGAACTGCTCATAACTTTATATAGGAGAAATGAACCTGAATTCTTTATTGCCCTCACAACTCACTTACCGAATCACATATTAAAAATGTTTTGCCACACATTTATTGAAGTCGTTGGGTTGGTACTAGCGAATTGACGCTTCCTAAGCTGCAGTTTTGTAATGTACTGTATTTGAAGAGGACATGCTTTAGCAAAGCAGCTTATTGGCCTGACATATGTTAGCGAGCACATGGCTTTAATTGTCATACAGGAATGGGACTGTCCAGGGAAATGGTTGCATTAGAAGAAATGGCAGTTAGATAAGATGCGAGAGAGACACAGTGTCCATGCTCTCACATATGCACCAAAACAATTAAGACTATTTGTTTAGAACAAGGCCGCTCCAAGCACATAAATTAATCTCTGGGGATCTTCTCTCATGTCATGTTGGGTGACTGTATATTTTTCTGCTTCTGCCCATCCTACTCTATCAGTGAGTCAGTAGTAGGTTAGGGGGAGAGGCTCTGACTGGCTGCATGGAGAGATTTGAGACATGCACATAATAGATAAGCTATCATTGTGTGTCAACCAGCCCATTATACCACCACCTCCTAGTCCTGGGCCTTTCACGTCAAAGAAGTGGTTTGTTTTTACATTTTACACCACTTTTTTTTTTTCTTTTTGAGTGCTACTTTGTAATTCCAACACTGAATTGCATTATGCATCTTTATTTATTGTTCTGCTTCTGCATCACTGACACAGTGTTTTGTAATCACATGTCCAGTCTTAGTTTTCCTTCCCTAATTTGTACTGCGATAACAAAAGCTAATTTGGAGCATCTCAAGCATGGATCACATTCTCAGCAGATTGAATTAACTAGACACTAACTAGACACAGACTCAGTGTACTGTTGCTGCTCCAACATGACATCACCACTCTCCCTTATTTGTTTTACATAACAGGAGG
Source organism: Neoniphon sammara (assembly GCA_900302535.1). Taxonomy (NCBI): domain Eukaryota; kingdom Metazoa; phylum Chordata; class Actinopteri; order Holocentriformes; family Holocentridae; genus Neoniphon; species Neoniphon sammara. The sequence continues at coordinate 11,110 of OMKZ01018757.1, forward strand.
ATACAGACACTTGCCTGCTACATGCGACTCTTAGCCTCCAAGTAAAAGGAGTGTATAAACAGCTAAAATATTTAAATTCTCAATATGATGTTTTACACAATTTGTCTTGGCCTGACAGGTAGCCAGCATGGGGGAGGGGACCATCAGTGCCCCCGTGGCGAGGATCTCTCCAGTGCAGCAGATGCTGGCCTCTGGCACTGGAGCTCTCCTCACGTCTCTTTTTGGTGAGATCAGTTCTTCTGGAAACAGGGGCGACTTCTATCTATCAGTCTGTAAATGTAGTCTCTTGTTACAAAAGTGTTTTCCCATTAAGTTTTGTCACGCTACATGCACAGCTGTCATGTTCATTGTTATTATGCTCTTTTTTGTTTACAGTCACACCGCTGGACGTTGTGAAGATAAGGCTGCAGGCTCAGCAGACACCTTTCTCCCAAGGTAGAACAACATAGAGCACATTGGCTACTTCTCACCATCTACTACAAATATTTTATGCAGTTTACCTGGATTTATTGTGCTGCTCTGTTAGCTTCCTTCTCCTGTTGAGCTCAGGCAGCTTGTCTGCTTGTGTGGTGTTAGGTTATACCACACCTCTAATTAGATTAGGTAATGAAACAGTAGCTCAAGTTAGGGTGTTGTTCATTATGTCTTTGACAGCTCTTTGTGGATGCATTGCCTATCTCCATGCTTTTACTAACCCCACTCGGCTTGTTTTTTTTTTTTTTTTTTTTTTTTTTTTTTCTCT